>JAOPUL010000001.1:91580574-91593706 GCA_027564515.1 Octopus rubescens | reverse complement strand
TATGTATGTATGTATGTATGTATGTATGTATGTATGTATGTATGTATGTATGTGTATATATATATATATATATATGTTTGTGAGTGTGTGCGTTACATTCCCAAATGTTATATCCAGATTAATCCAAATGATTAAAAGAGCAACTTCATTAAGTCTCATGAAAGAATCTCAATTTTTGGCATTTTTGTTTTGTTTTGTTTTCTCTTCCTATTTTCAGGGATTTTTTTTTCTTTTGCTTCTTATAAAAATTAAATAAACAATATGTGAGTAGTATAAATAATAAATGTCCGTATATGATATAAAGTATGTTTTTTGATCCCTGTTATTATTAATTCCAGGTTTTGAGAGGGTTTCGTTGGCATTTGTTTTTCTTTCTTTACCATTTCTATACTTTTATGCCTTCACCCTCGAAATTTACCAAAGATATATGGAAGATTCTAACTGTAGATTTAATCCATGGCAGCAGTTGAAGAATTGAAAGTACAGTGCTTAAAAAAAAAAATCAGAAATAAAATGAAAAAAAAAAAATATCACTGACAACTCCTTTTTAGAATACACTCATATGTAAATAGTTAAGTTTCCTTTTATATACATGTGAGTGATTACATTTATGTGTGCGAGTGTGTATCCCATATGTATAAGTGTGTGTGTGTGTGTATATATAAAGAACCCTTTTAACTGATTTACATTGAAAGGCCAAAAGGCAAAAATAAAGAATATAGATAAAAGCTATAGAAATTAAAACTAGTTGCGTCTCCCAACACTTGTTAGATTCTGTAAACAGTATGAGGAGAATAATTTCCTCTTGTGTGTGGTGTTTGCAGTGTAACTATATTCAGACCAGTCCTGGGCTTCTCTTATAACCCATACAGTCATTTCCTAATGATAGACAAACAGACAGAGTGAGTGTCTCAAATGTAAGTTAAATAAATAAATAAATAAATAAATAGATAAAAAAATATCATGAAAGACCAGTAAAAAAAAAGGAGATAGAAAAGATGTAGTTAAAGTATTTTTAAATGTCAAACACAGATTTGAACATGTCTACATGGATGCTCAGATGCACACACACTCATAAACACAAACATACAAATTCATGTACAATAAATATATACACACATGCATAGTAACACACACATATATATATCTTTTACTAGTTCCAGCCCAGGGCTGAGGTCATGCTGGTGCACCACCTGTATATATATATATATATATATATACACACACACACGTACATTTATATGTGTACACATACCATCATAAACAAAAAAAAATGACTACAAAATAAAACGGAGAAATATAAATGAGTAAATATAAAGATAAATGTGTTATTTTACTTCTGCTTTTCCATGCTTGCATGAGTTAGATGAGTCTCCTCCAGCATAGTTTTTTGCTATTTGTTGAGGATGTTTGTCATTTCTCCTTCATGAGGTCCAGCCTCTTGAGAACATCCCATCCCACTTTTTCCCAAGTATTCCACATAATTATTCAACTTGGTACTTCTTTCCACAACAGACATCCCCCATCTATATTTCCACATTCTTTCCCCTTGCCCGCTACATCTAATTATAAGGCAGTCTTTTCCTCAGCTCATTTCTGCTCCATCACTCAAGCACACCGACATTATACACCCAGTGATTAATACTTACTTCAATCTTTCTAGCTTCACAAATTCTCTGCATCTGTTATCAATGTCATTAGCGTCACACACAATCATCATACGACCGATCCTTCATTTGGAAAGAGAATCCCTTTGATACCAACAGAAATAACAACTCCCTAAACTTTTTCCCAACCAGTTCTTACTCTTGCTAGTACCTCAGCATGGGGAACTAGCAAGGGTAGATTTTATTAAAATGAAAGCAATGCATAACAGGGATTTATTTCCTTCATCCCAGAAGGATTTAAAGGAAAGATCAACCAGGACAGGATTTGGATACAGAAAGTAAAAGGAGATAATTAGATACCTACAACTGCATTATTGTCCTCTAACTCTCTAATGAATTTGCTATCTGCTGCCACATAATTTAACCCGCCGGAGAAATGAGCCCCGTCAGATGGAGTGGCTACTGCAGCATGTGTCGCCGGCCATTCTTCGTGGCAATGCCACCGCAGTCATTACCGCGGGGTGCAACTGAATACCCACCCATCCTGATACCCGTGCTATCCCTGCAGCTAATAATTGTATTTTCATTAACTTTGAAAGTACATATATGGTCTGTTATTTCTTCATTCATTGAGCACAAGAAACAATGGGGAGAAACCTACGCAACAACTGCTGCAGCTGTTAATATTCAGGGTGGAGTAACTAAAACAATCTGCCTTATTTCTACCTATTTCGTCATTTCTGTGCAATATGTGGTGTCCCATAAGTAAAGTGGTATTTAGACCATGTTTCATTTAGCTATGGGAGGAGGAGGGTCAAGAGGGGGGAGAGGGAGGCTGATGCAGTTGACTAGTAATAATAAATATAATAGTCATTTAATAACAATTACAGACCATGTGGTTAAAGAGCCTGCTTTTCAACTGCATGGTTTTAGGTTCAGTACCACTGCACAGCATCTTACGCAAGTGTCTTTTACTATAGCCCCAAGTTGACCAATGCCTTGTGAGTGAATTTAGTAGATGGAAACTGTGCAGCAGCCTGTGGTCTGTGTAATATATTTATATATATATATATATATATATATATATCCATAATATCGGTGCCAAGCAGTGTTTAGTCATAAGCAAAACTTTAAGTTATTTGAAATATGTTTGTGATATATTTCAACTGCTAAAGGGCAAATTCACTGCACTTACTGTGGAGAAAAAATTCTCTCTTGTGGTAAAAAAGTTTAAAAACAACATAACTACAATACAGTCAACAATGTTGACTGATCAACATTGTTGACTGTATTGTAGTCATGGCTTTAAGAAGATCTGTTCAAAGGTGTTGCCCTCCGGTACTTCCCATTAATAACAGCTAAGAGCCAGAAACATCAATGTCTCGGAATCCGACAGGGGGCGATACTGGACAGATATGGTGTTTTCACACCTTTTTACCATAAGAGAGAATTTCTCTCCATAGTAATTGCAGTGAATTTGCCTTTAGCAGTTGAAATATGTCACAAGCATATTTCAACTAACCTAAAGTTTGCATAACCTAAAGTTGTGTGTATTTATATATATATATAAACACACACACACACACACACACACACACACGTGTATGTTTGAGTTTTTGTACCAGTTTGTTTATGTCCCCGTAACTTAGCAGTTTGACAGAGGAGACCAATAGAATAAGTACCAGACTTACAAAAACAAACTAAGTACTGAGGATGATTTGTTTAACTAAACCCTTCAAGGAGTTGCTCCAGCATGGCCACAGTTCAGTGACTGAAACTAGGGAAAGAGGAAAGATAAAAGAGAATTTATGCTACATAATGTATTGGTCAAACTGTTTTTAATGATTATATAATGAATATATGAGAGTGACAAAGTTTATAAAAGAAATATTTGCGTTTCCCTGATATCAGAGTGTTGGATTAAATGCCTTGAAGAATTCAGCATTCTGAAGAATCTCAGCATTCTGAGTTTAATTTCTACTGAGGCCAAGTTGGCCTTTTTCAGGATGAAAGATCAGAAGATTGGAGATGATTCCTTACAATAGCTGCCCCTGACTGGACACTGATGTCCAGCTTGTATTGTCCTTGCCTTTAACTCGGACAACAACAGTGACATGGTGAGAGAAAATGGACCTGTCTAAGCAAACTGCTGGTCTTCCCAAAGATCCTTGCCTAGGCCTGTGCATTGGAGAGGAACTTATCAGGTGCAAATAATAATCAGAATGTCTATAACAGATACAAAAAGAAAAAAGAAAAGAAAATGGCTGTTTGATATATAATGCAACTTTGAGTTCAGTCCCATTGCATGGCACCTTCAGTAAGTGTCATCTACTATAGATCTGGGCTGATCAATACCTTGTGAGTGAATTTGGCAGACAGAAACTGTGCAGAAGCTCATCATATGTTTGCATGTGCATATGTATGTATGTATGTTTGTATGTCTTTGTTTTTGGTTTTGTTCCACCACCATCACTTATCACTTGCTTGACAACCAGTGTTGGTTTGTATATATTATTTATATCATCTAAAAAATTCTTTTTACAAATTGAAATTGTCATGATGAATATACAAATCACTTATTTTGCCTAAATCTGTATCTGGTATAGGCCTAGACGCATTGTACATAAGTTTATTTGGAAGTTGACCTTTAAATTTATATATAGTTAAGCACATTTTCTGTTCAAATTACACATTGGTTGGTAAGCAGTCCATTCAATTTAAATAAGATCTGACAAATAGTACTTTCAAATCTAATACAATCCGACATATGGTGTATTCAAATTACATATTTCCACATATTTCCAGACATACAATAAAGACAAACCAAATCTTGACTGACACAAAGCACTGTCAATTTAAATATGGCCTACTATGGCAAATTTACTTTGAATTGGGAAGCTAGAAAACTCTGACTAAAGCCACATTATTTGAACAATAGTATTAACAATAGAAGAATGACAATAATCTCTGAAACTTTTATTCTAATAGTCTCAGAAAAATAAAAGAAGGTCTGGTGATATTTATATATTTTATTTTATATTGTAATCAGTAAACAATAACAGAATTGATTAGAGGTATGCAACAGGACATTCACTGATTCACTGCATTTCTCACAGTGAGTGAAAAGGGACTGTTTGTAACAATGCAGAGTGAATATGACAAGGGACTTCATTTGTAAAGCACTGGCTTTCTGTAGATATACAATGATGAAAAATACACACATGCATGGTGCTCATATATATCTGTGTGTGTGTGTGTATGTGTGTATGTGTGTGTGTGTGTGTGTGTGTGTGTGTGTGTGTGACAACTGCTTGACAACCCATGTTGGTGTGGTTATATCCCCATAACTTACTGTATTTGCCAGAGAGCTGCAAATAGTGTGGTGGAGAATAAAATCTCTCAAAGCGCCAGGTGAATACACAAGACATATACATTAAATATATGTTTTTGTTAATATATATTACCCTAAAGCTGCTTCTATTTCATATTTAAATTATTATTATATTTGAAACCATTATTATTACGGCGGCAAGCTGGCAGAATCATTAGCATGCCAGACAAAATGAATTTAAGGAATGGAGCAAATTTTTTCTCTGAAATTTGTGGAATGGTTAAAATCATAAGAAATATGCTTTTGTGTGCTGATCTTGAATATATATTCTTTGAATATTTCTGCCATAAACATTTAACAATTTGGTTACCATATTTCTGTTGAAACACGCTACCTTTGTTTTAATTAATTTAGAAAATAATAATTTAGTAAGCTAACTGTCAATCTTTGGAACATAAATTAACACAACATTTTCATGGAAGGATTTAAATGTAGATAACTTTTAAATAGAATTTTGTATGATTGGACCAAGATCAGTCTCAAGTGAATTGGTATCAAAGGGGTTAATCAGCCAGATTAGGGAAGTGTAGGGCTGGCTGTTCTGGACCTACACTTGAAACCTCTACTTGAATGTATCCTAGGAATATTGCTTCTATAACATTGATCAAAGCAATTTCTATGACATTATTCATTAAAAAAAAACTATTTCAAAGATTTATTTTAAAATTTACTCCATTATTTAACCAATCTTAAGCAAATAGAAAAAAATACCTAACACATACACGAAAAAAAAAATGCACAAAAGAACATTCCAGATTGTTTAATAAATTCATCAATCTTGATCTAGCTAAAAGAAAATTTAATTTGTGTACAGACAATTTTTCATTTACAGTCTGTGAGTAAAGTTAAGCTAAGGGATTAGAAAAGTCTTTGATTAAATATTTTATTGGCAAACAAGAAAAAAAAAATAGATGAAGCAAATAGCAATATAAACCGTAGTAAACCAGAATTTGTCAGATTTCTTAAACAGAGAAGAAAAAATCCAAAAAAAACAACAACAACAACAACAAAAATAATAATAAAGACACATTCTTTGTCTCTGTATATCATTATTGTCTGTTAGTGAGATTAACATAAAAAATAGAAACAATGATCAAACCACTTTAGCAGAATGTTGAACTGAAAATATAAAAATGCTAGAATAATCTCTATTAAAGTGACACAGTTTATTCCAAGGATATTAGTGATGGGTTGCCTAGAGACAAAAAGTTTTTAAAAAAGTGGAATAAGTTAGTTTGCTGTAAGGAAGACTAAGTTTGATTTTTTGTGATGAAGAGTCTTGCCCAAGATGTTAGGTCTCTCCACTTCTTCATAGCAAACTAATTCATTTATACAAACTTCATTGTTTATATTCTAAGCACACATGGTCTTGCTTGCAAGTGACAGCTATGGATAATTTATACTACTTTGGGAAAAATATCAACAGTAGAACTTCAACTAGCATTCTAAGTTGCAAACCAATGAAAGGAATCTCTCTGCTAGAAATAGCAAACAAAATTTCCTTCAAATCAAGCACTACTGTCTTAATTAAAGGACACATTAAATAAAGTAGTCCTACATAATGGATAAGAATATGTCAAGATGGTGTATAATAGATACACCATCTATTAATACTCAGACTAGACCAGATACCAAAAATACATCAAATAAAAGGGGAACAGAATACAGGTAAACAACAGTTGGCAATGTACTGGTTGAACTAATGGAAATAAAATAAGATAAAAGATGGAAATGGAAAAGTGGTTGCTAATGGCATCCAAGGATTTATAAAATAGATTTATACAGAATTGAGTATAAATATAATTAAGCAGAAAAACAGGAAGATCAGGAAAGTGAAAGTTCATAATAAGCCTTCATGGATATGTAGACATCCTGGAAAGTTCATATTCTAATATCACAGATAAATGAGAGGTGGATTGTCCTACGTATCTTTATCTTTTACTTATTTCAGTCATTAGATTGTGGCAATGCTGGAGCACCACCTTGAAGAATTTTTAACCAAATGAATCAACCCCAGTACTCATTTTGTTTTTCATGCCTGGTACTTATTCTATCGATATCTTTTGCTGAACCGCTAGGTTATGGGCTCATAAACACATCAACACCAATTGTCAAACGGTGAGGGGGGGGGACAAACACAGATAGAAAAACACACACAGATACATATACACGATGGGCTTCTTTCAGTTTCCGTCCACCAAATCCACTCACACGGCTTTGGTCGGCCTGAGGCTATAGCAGAAGACATTTGCCCAAGGTGCCACAAAGTGGAACTGAACCCGGAACCATGTGGTTGGGAAGCTAGCTTCTAACCACATAGCCATGTCTGACCTAACGACATGATAATCAGAGCAAGAATGCCTTTAATTGTACATATGTACAATCAAAGGCATTTGAGTCTGACTTGTCTCCTATACAACCAACCACTTTATTGGTGCAAAACCAATGATCACTCTCTGACCGGCCTCAATGGTTTACTGAAATATATATATATCTATATATATATATATATATATATACACACACACACACACAGTGCTGTGTGGAAGGGGTAGACTCAGGAAGAAATAGGATGAAGTGGTGAGAAAGAATCTTCAGACGTTGGGCCTCACAGAGGAGATGACAAAGGGCCAAGACTTCTGGCAGTTTGCTGTGTTTCAGAAGACATGTCAAGCTAAGTAAAATCATGGTTGTCCTTGCATACAGCCTTGCATACAGGCATGTTCCTTGCATCTCTCTTCAGTTGAGCGATCCTAATCTTGCAGGCTCATGGGTGCTGGTGCCATGTAAAAGTACCCATGCCAGTGCCATGTAAAAGTGCTTGTGCTGGTACCACATAAAATTGCCCGTACCCTGTAAAAGCGCCTGTTTCAATGCCCTGTAAATGCACCCAGTGCACTGTAAAGTAGTTGGCATTAAGAAGTGCATCCAGCCATAGAAGCCATGCTAAAACAGACAAATGGAGCCTAGACAGCTCTCCAGCCTTGCCAACTCTTGTTGAACCATCCAACCCATGCCAGAATGGAAAACAGACATTAAATGATGATGATATATACAAGCACACAGTATTGTTTTGAATAAAGAACCATTTACTGTCAACTGTAATTTTGTAATTTAAAACAGACGTTAAATGATGATGATATCTATTACTATCAAAATTCAATATCTACTTAGATACCATCTTGTCTAACCATCTTTATTTCTCCTTTTATGTGATTTATGTACATGACTTTGGATAACATCAACATCATCATCATTTAACATCGACTTTTCCAAGCTTGCATGGGCAGGGCAGAGTTTATTTTTTTATGGCTGGATGCCCTTCCTTTCACCAACCCTTACTTGTTTTCTACACCATGGCTAGACATGTTTTTTTCAGGAAAGACTGAAAATGAATAACATTGCTTGTATGAGGGTGATGCTTGTTTACAATCATCACATGATGCCAAGACAAAAGTATACACACACACACACTTCTATTTGTGTATCTTGTAGAGAATAAACGATGACTCCTTCTTTATTGGCCAAATAATAATAATAATGATAATGGTTTCAGATTTAAGCACAAGGTCAGCCATTTATTGAGGGGGGGGTGTAGTTGATTACATCAACCCCAATGTTATACTGGTATTTATTTTATTGACCCTGAAAGGATGAAAGGCAAAGTCAACCCTGGTGGCATTTGAACTTGGAACATAAAGTCAGAAGAATAGCCGCTAAGCATTTCTTCCGGTGTGATAACAACTCTGCCAACTCGCCACCTTAACAATAATAAAAATAATAATAATATTTATGATGATCCTTTCTTTTATAGGCACAAGGCCTCAAATTTTGGGTGAGGGGGCTAGATGATTACGTTGACCCCAGTATTCAACTGGTATCTACTGCATTGACTCCTGAAAGGATGAAAGGCAAAATCGACCTCAGCAGTGTTTGAACTGAGAGCATAGAGAGTTAATAGAGATGTAGCTAAGCATTTTGCCCAGCATGTTAATGGTTCTGCCAGCTCACCAATGTGGTTAGTGGCTGCTAGAATCAGTAAAGTGTCAGAGAAAATATTTTCAATTCTTTATATTCAGAGTTCAAGTAATGCTGAGTTTAGCTTTACTTTTTTTGTCTTTCCACAAGACATTATTGTGTTTTTTTAATGTATTATTATTTCATTTTCATTTTCTGATCCAAACTGCAATGTTATTGATATCGTTTAGCCTCTGGTCACCCAGATAACAACCTGAACTTCGGTTTTAGAATGGGAATTGTTGTAAGGGAGATAACTCCCTACCACCCAGAGGCATCTTTATTTATGAATGTAACTGACCACAATCTTTTCTATCTCCAGTCGATGAGAGCTTAAGTACCTACGGCCATTTGATTCTGACAAGTCACTATACAGCCAAGCACTTTATAGGTGCAAAACCAATGGTTACTCTCTGACTGGCCTTAACGGTTTACTGAAAAATACATTACTGCTCTAATGTTTTAGAGTGTGCTTCTTCTTCGGATATACGAACTACTGACAATATATAAATAAATAAATATATATATATATATTATATATAGACACACACATTGCTGGTGCCACATAAAAAGTACCCTGTACACTCTGTAAAGTGGCTGGCATTAGGAAGAGCATCCAGCCATAGAAACCTTGTGAAAACAGACACTGGAGATAAATGCAGCCCATGGCTAGTTGGACCTTGTCAAACCAGCATAGGACACAGAAGTTAAATGATGGTGTGTGTGTGTGTGTGTGTGTGTGTGTGTGTGCATGTGTGTGTGTGTGTGTGTGTGTGCATGTGTGTGTGTGTGTGTGTGTAGTGCTATAAAATATGCATTATATTATATTCTAGTATTGCATGAAATTAATTAAAAATCAAGATGAAATCTTAAAAGCCAAAAGAAAACATTGAAGCATTGCAATTAGTGAGACAATCAAAGAGATAAAGTCCATAGTGCTAGTAGTTGTCTTGTGGAATATTTCTATTATAAAAAATTACAAAAGAAAAGGGAAAAAGGAAGAATCAAGAGAGAAGGAAGAAGAATTAAGTTATTTATTGATTAAAAACAGGCACAAATGTATAAGAATTACTGCTTTGAAATTCTTGTTACTTTTGTTAAGGAATGAACTCACTTTAAACAATGGTCCAAAATATCTCCTTACTATTGACTTAACCCTTTAGCATTTAAACTGGCTATATACAGCCTAAATATTCTCCCCATTTTCTGTTCAATCCAGCCAGATCTGACCCCCTCACACCTACCCGACAATGTTATTCTAAAAACAAACAATCACATCATCATAATCTTGAAGCTAAGAGATAATGCAGGATTAAATTAAAACAATGTGGATCAATAAGCTTTACATTTGACAGAGTAATCTGAATGTTAAGTGGTTAAAAATACAGACCTTAAAACAGGTTTGCACTTTTTAATTCTCAAAAACTAAAAGTAAAAATTCCACCTCCTTGTAATTTGTTTTTAGCCACAACATTGTTTTAAATGTTAATTTCTGTATTTAAATATTTAAATAAAAATTCTGTTCCTAAGTGTTTCTTTTGTTTGTAATTCAATTTTCTTTTAACCAACTCGTGAAGACCAAAAATGACTTATGTCTGATTTCTAAAAAATATTTACAGGAAGTGAGGAGGGGGAGAAGAAAGAAAGAGAAAAAGAAATCAAAAAGGAAATAAATTTTATAAATGGATTTTTTTTTTTGATTTCTGATGATTCCAGTCTGCAAACTCATTAGTAATTTTAGAGGAAGGAAAACAACAAAATGAATAAAAAGCATACATAAAAAAATAGAATAAAATAGAATACAACACAATGCATTGTAGTAAAAAGACAGATTGTCTGCTATCTTTGAAATTCTAAGAATATTCTTTGAAAAAAAATTTTTTTAAAAGAAATTAGAAAAATACAACCAATTTGTGTTTATCTTGATATTATTCTACAATAAATCATGATTCTAGCCAATGTGAAAGAATGGTGAGTATTGAAAACCATTTTTTGCACTTATCTTTCACCACCATAGCAAGGAAATAACAACAATGAACATATAATTCAGAAAATAGCGAATGTTAACTAGTCATACTTCTGACTTTTAGGTTTGTCTACATTTGTTAATTACCATGAAAGATAGAGAATCACTGCTATAACCATATTTATACTCTAGAGAAAGTATTATAAAAACACAGCAAAAATACTTTTTATATAAGCTATTGATGTGCAGAAAAAAAAAAGGGAAAGAGTCTCTTGACAGACTGTTTTGTGGTTTGTTGAGTGCTTCTCAGAGAAGATGAACTTTTGGCTTCCTTCCCCCAATCAATAGCATAAATTAGTTGCTTATAAAGCAATGCTGAATTAAGCTAACACATTGGTGGATAGCCTGATTTACACATTTGTGCTTTTGATGATATGAGATATATATCTACACACACACACACATACATATATATATATATACAAATACAGAGAGATATGTTACATTGAAGACAATTGTGTTTGTGTTTAATAATTTTCGTTTAAGGATTTTCATATTCCCTTTGTCTTTTATATTCAGTTTAGAACAATAATATTCCTAGATATATCGATGTTTTTTAGACCTTCATTGTCTTAACATTTGAATGAAATGGTTAAGAGTGCTTTTGTTGTTTTTTTATTGTCACATATTTAAAGTGGGCAGCTAAGATTATAGGAATGATTTTGCTGATAAAAATCATCATTGCCACATTTAAAATTTCAACAACCGCAGTGTATATAACTAGGGTAGTGAATTAATGTTAAGTTCTGGTTTGTATGTTGTTATTAATAAGACTGTCACAACAAACCATTAGACTTCTTTTTTTTGTAGAATTCTATATAGGATGGTTGTATTATCAACTAAGGTTTTCTTATCTGCTTTTGTTTCATGTTCTGCATTGCAATGCACTATAATAGCTCCTTGAAGCAAATGCATTATCAGCCAATGAGAAAGTATCACACTTGTGTGTCTAATGTAACAGTTTGAGTCAGGAAATTTATCAATGTCACACTTACAATGGAGTTTGTATATTGAATTGAGAATCCAAAGTATGTTCTGCAGCAAATAGGAGTGTGAACAAACTAGTAGCAATCTATGAGGGCAATGATGTTCATGTATCTGAATAAATTGGTGTGCTGTGAGGACAACAGGAATCTGATGTTTGGGGTTTTATGAGATCTTTAGCTATAATATATTCATCTATTTTATAACTAAAATTCATTCAGGCATTGTAGAATGCTGTATGAGTGGTTTGGGTTTCATTGAGTGTTATATCTGTTATATTTGGCTCAGGTATGGCTGTGTAGTATGAAGTTTACTTCCCAACCACATGGTTCCGGGTTCAGTCCCACTGCATGGCATCTTAGGCAAGTGTCTTCTACTACAGCCTCGGGCCTACCAAAGTCTTGTGAGTGGATTTGGTAAGCAGAAAGTGAAAGGAACACATCATGTGAGTGTGTGTTCGACTTTTGACTTTATGTGATCATTGTAAATGAGTGCCACTGTCATACAAGCAGTGTCGTTCATTTCCAACTTTCTATGAAAAGATGCCTCTCATGGGAAAATATTGCCTTACTTGAAACAGGTGAGGGTTGGTGAGGGCACCTGACCATAGAAAATCCACCTCAAAAAGTTCCGTCCACCTCAACAGGTTCCGTCCACTTCAACAAGTTCCGTCCACCTCAAAAAGTTCCGTCCACCTCAACAAGTTCCGTCCACCTCAACAAGTTCCGCCCACCTCAACAAGTTCCGTCCACCTCAACAAGTTCCGTCCACCTCAACAAGTTCTGTCCACCTCAACAAGTTCCATCCACCTCATGTCAGCACAGAAAAGTAGACACTTTACTGATTTTACATTTTGGATTTTCCACTTTTTATTTTTTGAGGTTGAAATCTGAAAATTTAAAGGTTCATCTCAAAAAGAATTTCATGTATTAACTATTCTAATGTATGTATAGGTATTTATTGGTGTTTCTCATACATGCTGAGGAATTTATTGAGAAATATTTAGTGTTCCTTATTCCTGAGTTTGTGAAGGCGCATGGCTGAGTGGTTAGAGAATTGGATTCACAATCGTGAGGTTGTGAGTTCGATTCCCAGACCAGGTGATGC
>JAOPUL010000001.1:91464577-91476222 GCA_027564515.1 Octopus rubescens | reverse complement strand
GGGCCCCGGCCCGCCAGCCCCGGTCAAACCGTCCAACCCATGCCTGCATGGAAAAACGGACGTTAAAGGATGATGATATATACATATACCTCTCTCACTCTTTCTCTGTGTGTGTGTGTGTATATATATATATATATCAAAGTCATGGCTTCATTCCATGGTTACCTATTTCATTTCAACAGTGTGTGTATATATCTATGTATATGTGTGTGTGTGTGTGTGTGTGTGTGTGTGTGTTGAATACATGTGTATGCGTATATATATATATACACAGAGGTACAATGACATTTTTGATAAAAGAGTAATATAATTGAATGAATTAACTCCAGTACATTACTAGAACTTTCTCTGACCCTGGAGGGCAAATCAAAAAGCTGGTTCTGGTGGGGGTTTGATCCTAGAAATAACTAAATACTATAATGCTCTTAACAAAAAACTTGTCGGACCTTTGAATGAATTACTAAATGCTAAAACAGAATAACTAATAACTTAAAAAAAGAAACAGTATCGCTATGTATGTAAAGCAATTCTAAAGAAAGTAAGACTTCTTTTTTTTTTTCTTCTTTGGAAGCAAGATGATTAAGTTTCGCCGTTACCCAAGCAACTATTGGTGAATAAATAAATAAACAAACAAACTAGTAAATATATAACTAAATAGCAAGATAGATGGAGATCTGACATACAAATCAATAATGATCATAACAAATATTAGAAGCTAGAATACCAATTCCATTGTGTTAGAAGTGATCATAGCCTTCCATTCATTGTCAAAATGCCGAGAGAAGAAAATCAATAGTACTGCTACTACTACAACCACTACCATTATTAGTACTGCTACTATTACTATCGGTACCATCGCCAATACCAATAGTTGAGAATTATTATAATAAATAATATCTGAAACTATGAGTCAGAAGTAAAACCTACATGTGATAGCAATGCATCAGTGGTGGTCGTGGTTGGGCTCTAGAAGAGTTGCTGGAGCTACTGCTCTCTTGTTGGGGCCCTTCAAGAGTAGAAAAAAATATGGAAGGCTTAAACTGTCCATTCCTACCCAAAACAAACTTTTCCTCATCTTTGTTGTAAAACATTTCTTCCTCTTTTGGAGAATGAATATTCTGTGGGCACTGAAGGGAGGAGGATCTATAATATTAAGGGTTATTTTGTTTTTGTTTTATAAATCAGTTAAAGAAAAAGGAGAAATGTCCAAAGGATCATATCAAGGGTTCTCAGTGCCCAGGGTCAAAAACATGGTGTTCCAACTTTAATAGGCCAGAAAACATTTTGCACTCTTTTACACCTGAGTCTGGGATAAATGCATCTGGAAGCAACAGCATCCTGGGGCAACTGCTGAGTATCCATGCCTAATACAGGTTATCTCAGACTGGTGAGATTGATTTGGGCATTCTGCTTAAATGATTAAAAGTTCAATATATGGGAACAGAAAAATGTGAAGAGGGGAAAATGTGAAGAGGGGAAAAAATTCCATTGAATGACAGTTTTGAGGAGGAAAGATTGAATCATTGCCAGAAGTTGTACAACTGTCCCATTAAGTTCCACTCAATTACAAGAGTACCAGAGATGCCATATTGGTCTGTTCAACCCCAATAATGCAGTGTAGCTCTGTCATTTAACCAGACTGGGATGGTCCACAATAGTCATAACACAGCTGTTGGGATTGTTTAAGATAAGGGTGGCATTTAACTGTTGGTAATTAAAATATTTCTTGTCATTTTAAATTTCAAGTGACTGAAATATTTATAATTGGATCTGTTCCATCATGGCAATTCACACCACTTCTCTATAAAGTATCTGGTAAAGGACATGAAATATATGACTCTAAAATGAGTCGCCATGTTGTGCATTCACTTGGCTCAATAACTTTACAGATTTAAATGGTTTACACATATACAAAAGCAACCATTCTTCATTCATCGATCTCATGTTCTTC
The DNA here is from genome assembly GCA_027564515.1 of Octopus rubescens. NCBI lineage: Eukaryota > Metazoa > Mollusca > Cephalopoda > Octopoda > Octopodidae > Octopus > Octopus rubescens. The sequence goes on along the minus strand of JAOPUL010000001.1, from coordinate 91,474,271 downwards.
TTATCTCCCAGACTTTTTCTAGAGTCAGTTTAATTATTTGATATTTCTGTAAGTTATTTATTGCTTTATCAACCCCTTTCTACTTTATTATCAAATTACCTGACAAATTAATGACATTATCAACACCATTTTAACATTTGCTCTTCCATGCTTGCATGGGGCAGATTTACTCTGGCCAGATTCCCTTCTTGTCACCGAACCTTACCTAAGTTGTAATATTCCCTCTTAGCCAGACATGTTTCCATGGAACACTGGAAATGAAGGGTACCACTTCTTTGGCAGCAATGCTTATTCACCATTATCATGTAATGTCAAGACAAGGAAACAGACAAACACACCCATGTGTACATATAATATGCACATATATAAAACAGGCTTCTTTCAGTTTCCATCTACCAAATCCATTCACAAGGCTTTGGTCAACCCATGGCTATAGTAGAAGACACTTGCCCAAGGTGCCATATAGTAAGACTAAACTTAAAACTGTGTGGCTGGGAAGCAATCAGTCACACCCATGTCTATACCCACTATCATTACAACTGAAAGATTCTTGGGTTGTGTCCTGGAAACAACAGAACAGCAACAGTGATGAATATTGGGTTTTTAAAAATGTGTTTATGTCTTCGAGTGGTAGTTCTCAACCATTTTAAAAAATCTTTGGACCCCTTTGATTCTTATTTTACTCCAGTGGATCCTCACAGCCATTCGATGCTTTAAAAATCCTTTTATATTTTTAGAATTAAATATTATTAGGAATTGTATTTTTTTAAATTGTTAAAATATTTTGTGTATCATAGAAGGATAAGTAATTTCTTGCAGATAAACATTAACAGCAAAATCTTATGTGGACCCCACCCCAGGGCCAAAATGGACCCTGGTTGAGAGACACTGGATTAGAGAAAACAAATAAAAATGGTAAGTCAAGACATTTCAATAGAAACCAAAATACAGCTTTTTGAGTTAATAGGGTTTTAGACAAGAAGCTTTGAGGTCAGTCATTTATATCTAGCTGGTGGTGCTATATTGTGTATATGATTAAAACAATTATCAAATGGCTAAGTCTACCTAGCCATAAAGGAATACCACAGAATAGGAACAACTCACTAACCAATGTAAATAGCAGAACCATGAAATTGATGAGTTTCAGTAGTTTGCAGAGCAAATTTCAATTCCTCTGATGCATCTAGTTTAGAAAGTCACAGATCCACCAAGGTAGCACACCCTATGTACAGATAAAGCATCATACATTTCCTTAATAATGGTAGAATCTAAGGAAACTAGTGACAATCTGTCTTGGAAATTTGGGAGTATAAACAATTTAAAGGTGAAATAAATTGGTTTGTTGCAAAGAATTGGAAAATGTTAACATTTCAGGCAGTAGTTTCTGTCCTCTAATCAAAGATAGGGACAGAAATGCTGTACATTTTTCTCATAGCAATTTATCCAACATATGATCTGTTTATATATGAGAGATAAAGTTTAATTTGTTCAACTAAATCTGTTCATTGGTTGATTCCAACAGGTGACATCACTTCCTATGCCTTCATATTCTTGTAGAAATAAAAAATCTTTTTCATTATACTTCTGTATTCTTACAGGAAAACTAACAACTTTTTCTTTGTTTCTTGCAGAAAATGAAAAGTTTTTCCACTGTTTCATCCAGTCTAAGTGATTATATGTAATTCCGCTTATAAATGAATGGTACAGTTTCATCAAGAATATGTCAGCACAACTTATGCAATGGGTCAATAGGGTTTAGTTTCCTCATAAGATCTAACTGAAGCATAAGGAAGGAATCAGCAGATTTAATAGATATAATTAAATGAATCCAAAGACCAGGTCTAAGTGAATTATATATAGTTTGGCATGTAATAAATGACAACTTCATTAACAATAAAGCAGTATAGCCTATCTTACAGATCAATCTCTGACTTCATTTCCGTAATCTTCAATTGGACTTGCATAATTTTCCTCTCAGAAGATACTCCCAAAGGAGAAGAAAACCAGTAAGAAATTATAAAGAGGGAGTAATAAAGGGAGAGGTGTGGGGAAGCATGCAAATAAAACCCTTTGAACATGAAATATCTTTTACATCAAATTATAAATTAGAGAAGTGGAATCTATTAACCTAAAAGCAAAGCCACTCTGAAGTTATATTCACATCAGTAATGTTATAAAGAATTGGTAATCTATTCTGAGGAACTGGTAATCTATTCTGAGGAATTTAACTAGTATTTATTCTTCTCTAATACAACAACAATGGTGCAAAATATATATGGATCCTGATGACACGTTAAAAGCGGAATGGTTGGTGTTAGGAAGGGCATCCAGTCATAGAAACCAAGCCAAAATGGACTGGTGTCTGGTGCAGCTCCCCAGCTTGCCAGTCTCCAGTCAAACCGTCTAACCCATGCCAGCATGGAAAACGGATGTTAAATGTTGATGATGAAATGTTGTAAATAGCAAATAACTGGTGATCTTCAGATAGAGCCCACTGAGTTACAGACATTCTTGTGGCAATCAAAATGTAAATGTAATAAATGTTGTATGGAATGGCTCTGTGGTTCAAAAGCTTGCTTCTCAACCATGTGGTTTCAGGTTCAATACCATTGCATGATACCTTGAGCAAGTGTCTTCTACTACAACCCCAGGCTGAACAAAGCCTTGTAAGTGGCTTGATAGATGGGAACTGATAGAAATTCATCATATATATACATATACCTTTTGGTCTTTTATTTGTTTCAGTCATTGTACTGTGGCCATGCTGGGGTACTACCTTGATATGTGTGTATGTGTGTGTGTGTATATATATATATATATATATATTTTTAGGAAGTAAATTGTTCTAGCCAGTCAGAGAGTGATTTGACTAGCCATAACAATTTACTTCTTAAAAACAAATATCAGGCGTGGCTGTGTGGTAAGGAGCTTGCTTCCCAACCACATTGTTACGGGTTCAGTTCCACTGCATGGCACCTTGGGCAAGTCTCTTCTACTATGGCCTCAGGCTGACCAAAGCCATGGGAGTGGATTTGGTAGATGGAAACTGAAAGAAGCCCGTCATATATATATATATATGTGTGTGTGTGTGTGTGTCCTCAGATGCGAGTTTCCACTCTACCTCGCTGTATGTGTCCTCAGATGCGAATTCCCTCTCTGCTTCGCTGTATGGAGGTTTCCCCACCACCTCTCTACGAAGAGGGTTCAGGTGCTTGCGCATGCCCCCCCCTTCCCCCAGGCTATGTATATACTGTATTTGTCTGTCTATCCCCGGTCCCTATGTCCGTCTGTCCCCGGCCTATATGTCCCCCTGCCCCCGGTCTATATGTCTCATCCGTCCCTGGCCTACATGTTTCACTGACTAACAGTTCCCGGTCCTTATGTCCGCTTGTCTCCGGTCTATATGTATCGTCCGTCTGACTAAGAGTTCTTGGTCCTTGTGTCTGTCTGTCTCTGATCTATAGGTCTCGTCTATGTCTCGTCCGTTCCTTCTCTATATGTCCATCTGACTACCAATCACCTGTGTGGTGCCATGTAAAAAGCACTTGTGGCAGTGCCATGTAAAAGCAATAGCGTTGAGAGTCCGGTGCCGGTGGCACGTTAAAAGCACCCAGCACACACTGTAATTTTGTTGGCATTAGGAAGGGCATCCATCCTTAGAAACCATGCCAAATCAGGCTGGAACATGTTGTAACCCCCCCCCCCAGCTTGCCAGCTCTGGTCAAACCGTCCAACCCATGCCAACATGGAAAACGAACATTAAAGAAGCTGATGATGATGATATATATTGTAATGTTTATTGACTTGCACAGGCACTTTCTTGTGACTCATGCCATTAGAAATGCTGTGAAGTAAAGATTGGTGACAAAATAATTTTTCTGTTATCCTCTTATTTTATAGGAATCAAAAATGTTCATGCTGACCATGTAAGCAGTCATATTGGCAAAGCATATGGAATCATCACTCAACTGCGTGGAGTACCATATCATGCTTCAAAGCGAAAAGTATATCTTCCCTTAGATGTCCTCATCAAAGTATGTTATTACCAGTGTTTTTTAAAACTTTTTTCAATTCGTTTTTTCTTATATGGTTTGATCTGAAAGAAGGTGTTGTGCCAATAGCTTTTATAGATCCTCCAACACCAGTGAGATTGATGAGGTTAATTTTCTCTTTGAATAGTTGAACAGTTGAACACTTGCCACTGTAGTAGCAGATTAAGGACAACTACTCTATTGTGGATTTCAGTTAATCTTAGTTGAAGGGTAGTAGTTGTTGGATCTGAAATATTCTTTTGTATCCTGTTTGTGATACTCTTCTGCTTTTATTTCTAGATAGCCTAGTATTGTTCTGGAAAAAAATAGTTTAATATAATAATTAATAAAGGCGAAAGTTTTGAAAGAAGAGAGATAGTTTGATGTTCTGGGTTTAGCATTACCACTTGGCATCTTTGGTGCCTTTAGCAGAGTCTGCTTTGTCATGGCTGATTTGGAGTTAAACAACAACAACAACAATTGTTTCTGTCAACTATATGCCTTCCATTTTATATAATAATTTATGTAAGCTAATAATTGAAACACACATACAAAAAAAAAACAATGGAAAAGTAATTATTGCAGTAACTAGATTGAACACAATGTTAGCAAAAAGGATTTGAGTCCTAGAACCAGAAATGAAGGAGTTTAGCACCTCATCCACTTGGCTGTTGTTATTCTCAATAATTCTTTTTAATATAGACACAAGGCCAGCAGTTTTGTTGGAGGGGGGTTAGTTGATTAAATCAACCCCATTACTTGATTGTTATTTTCTTTTATCAACTCCAGAAGGATGAAAGTCAAAGTTGTTGGCAGTATTTGAATCAGAATGTAAAGAGCTGGAACTGCAAGGCATTTTGTTCAATGCTCTTATGATTTCTAATTTTGACACAAGATCAGAGATATTGGCATAAGTTTCTGATACTGACAGATTCTTAGTGCTCATTTTATTAACCCTTTTAATACCAACCCAACTAAGCCTACCTCGGGTTCTATGATGCAGAAATTCTTTTCAAATGTTCATCATTATCATCATCATCCTTTAACAGCCGTTTAAAGAATGATGATGATAAACATTTGAAAAAAAAAAAAAAAATTCTGCATCATAGAACAAGAGGTAGGCTTAGTTGGGTTAAACCTTCTGCCATAACTTTAACATATCATCTTTTTATTTGTGTTCTAAACATCAACTTAACTGTGATTTCTTACATATGCACAAGACCAAAAATATTTATAGGAGGGAATAGTCAATTATATCGACTCTAGTTGATATAATTGTATAAGTACTGGTACTTATGTTATTGACATTCCCCACCTCCACAGAAGGATAAAAGGCAAAGTTGGTTTTGACAGGAATTGAAGGAACAAATGCTGCAACAAAATGCTGAAACTCCAACAATTCTGCTAAACTACTTCTTTAATTATCAACTTAATAAAAGACAAAATTAGGTATTTTACTTTCCTTTCTGTGCCATTAGATCAGTGATTGACCTCTGGTAACCTCTTTGCTTGTCATTGAATTTTTGTGAGAAAAATACGATTTTCCTTGTAGCTTTCTTCTGGGTATTTTTTACAAAACACCATTTGTCAATGTGATAAAGGTAAGTTTGCCATGCTTTCCTAGGCATTCAGAATATAAAGAGCCAGAACCAATACAGTGTTTATCCCAATCTAGCCATAATTGATTAAATGGGCCTCTCCCTCAGAGTGAAAGGCAGATTGTATGATGCCTGTGTACGAACAGCTATGCTACATGGTAATGATACATGGGATGTGAGGGCATGCTGTGAGGACATGCAAAGGCTTGAAAGAAATGAAGCCAGCATGCTTCGCTGGATGGGTAATGTCAATGTGCATATACGACAGAGGGTAAGTGATTTGAGAGAAAAACTGGGTGTACGAGGCATCAGATGTAGTGTGCAAGAGAGAAGACTGTACTGGTACGGTTATGTGATGTGTATGGATGAGGACAGTTGCATCAAAAGAAGTGCCAATCTCTAATTGTGGAGGGAATGTGTGGAAGGAGTGAACCCAAGATGTGAGATGAAGTGGTGAGAAATAATCTTCAGACATTAGGCCTCACCGGAGGGATGACAAGGGACTGAGACTTCTGGCAGTTTGCTGTGCTTGAGAAGACACTAAGTAAAATCGTGGTTATCCTTGCATACTGGCATGTCCCCTACATCCCTCTTCACCTAAGCGATCTTAATCTTGTGGGCTCGTGGGTGCAGGTGCCACGTAAAAGCACCCATGCCTGTACCACATAAAAGCGCCTGTGCCGGTGTTGCACCCAGTACACTCTGTAAAGTGGTCAGCATTAGGAAGGGCATCCAGCCATAGAAATCATGTCAAAACAGACAATTGGAGTTTGGACAGCTCCCCAGCTGGCCAGCTCCTGTCAAACCGTCTAACCCATGCCAGCATAGAAATGGATATTAAACAATGATGATGATGATGATGGTTAACTAATAATAATAAAAGACATGAAATAGAACCAGTGCATGTGTTTCTTATTGGCATAATGACCCTATCGAGATACAAATTCTGGCATGAAGAGGTTTGTTGTTATTGTTTTTTATCTACTTGAAAGGAATTGAAAGACGAATATGGTCTCTGTCGAATTTAAACTCAGAATGTAGAGGGATGAAACTAATAACTCTAAGGAATTTAGCCTGGCTGTCTAACATTTCTACCTTTTCAAGGATTTCTTATACAAGTTCAAGAACCTTGGTTTAAGAAATGAAGAAGAAATGAAGTGATGTAGTGTTCATGCTTTCATTAAAACATAATCAAAATAAAATGGATACAATGTGTTACTGAAACCTGGCTGCATTCATTGCTGGAAACTCATTTCTATTCTTATTGGTGACACTGCTTCCAGTCAAAGTAATATTGAGTCAATGACCAGACTACAAATTTATAGGTAAAAGAGAATGAGACTTAGCAATGTCCATGCCTTTCTTCAGAACATTAACAGCATAAGTATAATTATTGTTGTTGCTTACACCAAGGTCATTTATGATTGAGAAAATCTAGTGTTAAAGACATTCCTGTTATGACTATCCAACCATTTTATAGATCTAGGACTAGGTGTAGTTTGAGAAATATTTGGTTGCTATTTCTAGCAGATTGAGTGACTCCTGACTTCAATTAAGAACTGAATGTATTGCTATGGCAACACCAATATTGTTGGGATGTTGAACATTCAATAATAACATTAACAAAGATATTGAAATGTTACCTTAGAAATTTTAATTTGTGCTGATATTTCAGGTAAAATACCCTTTTTCAATGGTATTAAGAGAACAAGAGGAAAACATATCCAGCTTACACACTCATCTTGCCAGAAGTTTTATCTCTTTTAATTTTATCAGTTCTCAATTTCATTTAATTTATTTTAACCATGAAATTATAGCAAATTATAATGTATAAACAAAGGAGAGAATAAAACCTTGTCAGATGGAGGTCTGTGACAAAGGCCAAAATTGGCAGCAAGACCTCTTAAGGTCAACTAGTTAAGACTTCTTAAGAGGTCTTATCTGTATTTGTTGTAGCAGTTATTGTAACTGTTACAAAATAACAACGGAAAAAAATTTAACAACAACAATAATTATTTTTTAAATGTTGGGAAAAAAACCATTGAATTGTAAAGTAGTAATTTGCACAAGACAGGAGCTGTAATCTATTTTAAAAAGGCTATATAAATAATTAACATGTACAGAGAAAACAGGTATTACATGATTCAGGAGATGAGTAGGAATCAATAGTTTCTGTTTGAAGTGAAAGGCTATTTCTATTGTATATATTGATTTTTTAAACAAAGATGTAGATGCAATTATAGAGGGTTATGGCAACAGCAATATAGTTGAAAACATTAAACATTCAATAATAACAAGACAAATGGTATTGAAATATCATTTTAGAATTAGAAATATTTAATTAATCATAATATTTTGGGTAAAATACTCTTTTTCAAAAGTGTTAAGAGAACATGAGAGATATACTTCCATTAGGTTAACATGATGGTTCTGTGTTCATGGCCTAATTTTAGAAATATTTAATTAATCATAATATTTTGGGTAAAATACTCTTTCAACAATGTTAATAGAACGTTGGTGGCCTTTTTTTTTTATTATTTATAAAGGTGGCAGCTGGCAGAATCGTTAGCACGCTGGGAGAAATGCTTAGCGGCAATTCTTCCGACTTTACGTTCTGAGTTCAAATGCCGCCGGGGTCAATAAAGTGAGAACCAGTTACAAACTGGGGTCGATAAAATCGACTACTCCCCTCCCCTAAAGATTTCAGGCCATCGTGCCCAGTATAGAAAGGATTATTTAATAATCTTATTTTTATCATGTAATTTCACTGCACTACCAAGTGCAGCTCTGTGCACCTTCATTATATGCTATGGTTTGTTTTGGTGTTATTATTTTCACTGTATTGAAAATGCTTTATGTAGGATATGAGTGGTGCCTAGTAGTGCTATTTTCTGTGTTATATATATTCGTAAGTTCTGGTGTTTTAAATTTTTTTTTTTTTCTAATGGTAAATTGAGAAGAGAAGTTCTTAAATTGTGTATGATTGAGAGAGTAGAATAATTTGTTTTAGGGTTTATTTGTATTACGCTTTATTTTTTCTTCATATTGTATGTTTATTGTTTTTAGTAGTTATTTGTAAGATAAGTTAGCGATCTCCAATATCGTTGTAGTAGTATATTTTACCACCACTATATGCATCACTGTGCGACGTTTGTATTTGATCACCAACTAGGTTAACGTAGCACGGTTTACCTTTGATGAAGTTTCCTGGTAACCAATGAGATACATGTTGATACCTTTGCACTATGCTTCATGTTGTTTGGCGCAGGCAACAAGAGCCTAAAACTTTGATTGTTTTAAATATGAAAACAATTTATTAATGTGAACTTCATAGTCAACAATATTTGTCAATTGAGACAACATTTGTGTCGTCATATTATTACGTCGATCACAGTTGAGTAGCACTTAGAATTTGGTTTATGTGGCAGATAAATGTTACGAAATCGCTTGCTTTTCTTACATGATGAGATTACTACTATTATTTGGTTATCTTCATAGTAGAGAACCGCATTCACATTCTATTCGTGACCTTACCTAACTTTATTAGGATTGGAGTATGTCCAAATTCATAAGGGTGCACCATATTGACAGATGCTTATGAGGCGTCTCTGTCTAAATTAAAACAATAATGTTGAGTGGTAACAAGATGACTAAAGTCTACGCTTACAAAGATCGGTTGATGTTGGTGGCAAGCTTCTCGCATTATGATACCAGGAAATATAGCTTACTTATCATGTCTGATGACATATTACCGGGCTGTTAAAAGGAACGGTAAAGGTTGTTGAATGACAACTGACTTAACATTGATGTACATTTGAGTGTGCTGAATTCCTACTCAATATGATTCAACACTGATAATCTCACTTTATTTAAAGGTGTTTTGTTGATTGGGTAACCGTTGGTTTGTTGGAATGGTCTGGTATCGGTTCCTGATAAAGCCAAGATCAGCCTAAATGGTCACCGGTCGAATGCCAGCAGCTTGAGTCGAACTCATTTTTTTCCATGTTGATTGTCGCAGTTGTGCGATTTGATCCGTGGGAATTATGTCATACTATTTTGTGTTGT
>JAOPUL010000001.1:91368696-91380491 GCA_027564515.1 Octopus rubescens | reverse complement strand
CTTTGCCTTTCATCCTTCCGGGGTCGATAAAATAAGTACCAGTTTAAAACTGGGGTCGATGTATTCGATTACACCCCTCCCCCGAAATGGCTGGCCTTGTGCCTAAATCAGAAACCATTATTAAGAAGGTTTTAAGGTGCTGAGCTGGCAGAACTGTTAGTATGCTGGGAAAACTGCTTAGCTGTATTTTGTCTGCCTTTACGTTCTGAGTTCAAATTCCTCCAAGGTCGATTTTGCTTTGCATCCTTTTGGGGTTGATAAAATAAGTACCTGTCGAACACTGGGGTCAAAGTAATTGACTTACCCCTACTCTGAAATTACTGGCCATGTGCCAAAAATTTGAAATCATTATTATGAAGGTTTAACTCTTTAGCATTTAAACTAGCCATATCCAGCCAAAATATTCTGTTTTATGTTCAAACTGGCCAGATCTGGCCTCTCACACCAACCCTACAATATAATTCTGAAACTTAACAGTTAGCTCATCAAAATCTCAAAGCTATGAGATAATACATGATTAATTTCAAACAATGTGAATAAAAAAAGTCTTACATTTGACAGAATAATCTGAATGCTAAAGGGTTAAAGCTGCAAGCTGGCAGGGTGGTTAATGCACCAGACAAAATGCTTAGCGGCATTTCATCCGTCTTTATGTTCTGAGTTCAAATTCTGTTGAGGTCGGCTTTGCCTTTCATCTTTTGGGGTCAATAAAATAAATACTAAATTAACACTAGGGATGTAATTGACACTTTCCCTTCCCCTCGGTCCTATATTAAAAAGAATTATTAAGAAGTTTTTATATAAAATTAAGATAGAAGGATTTAATTTGATTAATGGACACTTTAAAATGAGAAGTTTTGTAAGAAAACCAGAGGTGCTTTAAGACAGGTTGTTATCAAATAGTTTAATCCTTTATCCTTCAGATTACTTTGTCGATTGTAATCCTTATTCATTCACATTGTTTTGAATTTATCATCCAGTATCTTGTCATGCATTATTTAATATTTAGAATGACATTGTAGGGTAGGTATAAGAGGCTGGATCTGGCTGGTTTAAATATAAAATAGGTAGAATATTTGGGCTGGATAGGGCCGATTTAAACACTAAAGGGTTTTCATAATATCAAGATGCTATACACTGGGTTATGGTTTAAAGGATTTTGATAATATCCAGATTTATATATATTCCAAATCAGAACCAGTTATATATTACTGACTAAACCAAATAGTTTTAAATAGAATTACACAATAAAGTCACTACCACTGATCCCAATATCACTTAAGAACATTTTCATGATTTATGAAGTAGTTATTCAGCTCTTTTCACAGACTGTTTACATTTTCAGATTTGTTGCATAAAACTGTCACCCAGCATAGTTCAAATCCCACGGGTATCGACTTTGCCTTTGATCCTAAAATAATTGTCGGTTTAATTGACTACAGCACTCCCCTACAAATATAGTATGGTCTTGTGCCTTTGTTAGAAATCAATATTTATGATATTTAAACAAAGACACATTATTGTGCCTCTCACAGTGGTCTGCCTGTTAAATCTACAAACCTTGCTGCTACTGTAGTTGCGACTACTACTGCTAGATAGAGTTCTGACTGAGATAATTTCATTGTAGTCTCAGACTTAATGAAATATTGTTTTATTCTGAGTTATTATCATTCAAAAGAGACTATGTGCTCATTCAACTGCTAGAAATACCAACCAAATCACTATTGAAACACATCCTACATATTGGATAGTTATAGTTCAGGCTACAGAATTAATAGATAAAAAGAAGGAATAGTCATAAGTTGAAGCTTTTGATCATAAGTATATTTGATCAGGGCTGACCTGGGGTTAAATAAATGTCTATACATGTGAACAACAATTGGGAGCTTCTATGTATTTGCATGACCTGGTAGAAATAGCAACTAAATCATCCTCAAATCACAGATTATCATCTTAAGTAAGGAAAAGTATCATTCAATGATGTAGCTTTACATACTCCTTAAAAGACAGGATGGTCATAGTTGGAATGACCTTAATCATAGATATCCTTGATCATGGCTGACCTGGAATTAACCCTTTAGAATTCAGATTGCCAAAATATAATGCTTATTTATTCACATTGTTTTGAATTAATCCTGCATTGCCTCATATCTTTGAGATTTCAATGATGTGACTATTTTTAGAATGTCATTGTAGGGTAGGTGTGAGTGTCTGGATCTGGCTGGTTTGAACACAAAACAGGTTGAATAATTGGGCCTGATATGGCCAGTTTAAATGCTAAAGGGTTAAACAATAAAGAGCAGCCTACCTAGGGTTATAAGAATCCAACCACTAAGAGTTAGGTTTTGATCACAATGCCATATATGGTCAACAGTTACCATTACTGATTTATCCATGAAACTAGAATCACGTGTGTTTTTGTAAATATAAATTTACTTCAGCTTCAATTTCACAGTAATTTTTAATTTAACCCTTTCATTAACCTATTTTTAATGAAACACATTTCCTAAGTTTACTCAATTTAATTTTAAAAATGGAAAAATTTTAAAGGATTTAGTAAAACAATTAACTTCTTCATTATCAGTTATGTTGCATACACAATTTTTATAGCATTTGGAATATAGCATAAAAGATTTTTACATGAAATTATGATGGAAGATTTTAATTCAATTCTTTTTGGTTTTGAAATTTGTGTGTGAACACTTTTAAACAAGAGGTTTTGCATCAGAGTTAGTTTCTTGTGGTTTAGTATCGAAATAGTTGTTAAAACAGCTCTAAAGTAATAAACTATTTGAAAAATGTCAAACTGTAGCTGACTTATGTATTTATACAGCCTGGCAGAATGTAAATGCTATATTAAATGACTTTCAGAGGATAAAATATTAATAGAAAAAAGAAGAACCAAAAATCTCAGTTTGAATAAGGATTGTATAAGGATTGTGTGTGTATATACACACACACACACACAGTCTCACAAAACATCATCATTGTTTTAACATTTTCTTTTCCATGTTTGCATAGGTTAAATGGAATTTGATGAGGCAAATTTTCTATGACTGGATGCCCTTCCTGTTGCCAACCCTCATCTGTTTCCAAGCAAGGTAGTATTTCTTTATGGCTGGATTTGTTTCCATGGATGATCAGAAATGAAGGAGACTACTTGCTTGTTTGTGACATTTGCTTACTACTGTCACCTGATGCCAATGGAGAGAGAGAGAGAGAGAGAGAGAGAGAGAGAGAGACACACACACACACACACACAAACATATATGATGGGTTTCTTTCAGTTTCTGTGACTTTGTTTGGCTTCAGGCTGCAGTAAAAGACACTTGCTCAAGATGCCATGCAGTAGGACTGAATCCAAAACAATGTGGTTAGGAAACAAACTTCTTGATCACACAGACATATATATATATTTATTACACACACGTGTGTGACCATAAGTTTGATATTTTATGCCATTTCATTTTATGCCATTTCTTTTTATGCTAGCATGGGTTAGATCAATATTATAGAAATTGTATTTTACAGCTTTTTTAATGGCAAACCTTTAAGTGTTTTTCAAACAAGGAAGTGTTTCATTCTGTACATCTTCAAAAGCACAGAGCTACAGGACAAATTGTTGACACAGAAATAACAATGAAGAAGACAGATTGAAGCTGATATGATTACTGAATGCAAACATTCTCACATTATGTACAATGGGCTTTGTACAATTTTAGTCTACCAAATTCATTCACAATACATTGGTTGACTGGTGCCAATTGTAAAAGCTACTAAACTACCCAAAGTGCCATGCAGGGAGACTGAACCTAGAACCATATTGTTGCAAAACGAACTTAACCACATGGACATTTCTATACACAGTTTTTGGTAAATTTTGTAACTTTATTTTTCATTTGATCTATGAAACTGTTCAAAACTATCAGTTTTTGCTCAGCCAGAGGAAATTTTTAAGTGTCAGTTTTATAAAACAAGTTGAATATTTGTTAATAAGATTTATATGTGAGCTCTTCAAAACATTATGCCCTGAAGTCATATATACTCCACAACATCAAGTCATTCTATAAGTTTTATCGATTGGTCAGTCTACATATACACATGCACACACATATATATATATATATATACATACACACACACACACATATATGTGTGTGTATGTATATATATGTGTGTGTGTATGTGTGTCTATATATATATACACATACATACATACATATATATACACACATATATATATATACACACACACACACACATACATACAGACATAACCAAAAAAGTAAGAGAAGATTATTTGTATTTTGTTTCATTTCATTATTTTTAAAATGAGACCAGTGTCATCATTGTGTCATTGTGTCATCAATAAGTGTCAGAACTGAGACTTGTGTTTCTGGGCAAAACACATCATTCTGTATTGAATTAGTTTAAATAGCTGGAGGGAAGCTGCACCAAATCACTTGAGAATGTTATGATGGAGCTTATATGTGGTCATTCGAACCGTTAGAAATAGCAACCAAATATTCTTTAAAAAAAAAGAAAAGAATACAAAAGACAATGTAGCCATAAAGATGAGATGTTGATGGTTTGAATGTACTTTTGTCATAGGTTTACTTCATCGTGATTGATATGGGTGTTTGTCAATAAGTTAGCATCCTAAACAGAGAGAGAGGTTTCTTTCTGTTTGAATGCTCAGTTGGATGTGTAATAGAGGACAAAACACAACTGAGCTGAGAGAAAAGTTGAATATAAAAGAATCAGATGTGGTGGGCATGAGGAAAGACTATGTATGGTAGATATCAGATGTAAAAGAAATAATGGAAAGAACTTGTGGAAGAGTGAGACCTAACAAGAAATGTAATAAAATGGTGCAGACTAATCCCAATGAATCTCAAGAAAGAGATGACAAATGGTGACATACCGTGCTGAGGAAGAACTGCCCAACCCATGTAAGTATGGCAAAACAGTCATTAATCCTTTAGTATTAAAACCAGTCATATCCGACCAAAGTATTCTACCTGTTTTATGTTCAAATCAGCTAGATCTGGCCTTTCATACCTACCCTACAATGTTATTCTAAAAATAACCAATCACATCATTGAAATCTTGAAGCTATGAGATAATGTATGATAAATTCAAAACAGTATAAATAAATAAATATTACATTTAACAGAGTAATCTGAATGCTAAGGGGTTAAGGTAAGTGGTGGTGGTGGTGGTGGATGTTGGAATGTAATAATATCTGCATTTGGGTCACTCATCCGTTATATTCTTAAGTCTCCATCTACTGCCCTTCTGCTCTCTTTCATACCTTCTCATCTTTCACTCACCTTTTTTCCTATCACCATACTATATATTACCTATGTAATGAGGGATGGCATTGTCCATATTCCCCCCCCCCATCATCATCTTTATTACTAGCTATCTCACACTCCCACTTTCTCATTACTCTCTTCCCTATCACTCATTATCAACATACATCACTTTCACCTTTATCACCATTCATCTGTCAATCATACTTGACATTCTTGCATATGAGGGACAAAATTCATTAAGGTAAATTTTCTACAGCCAGATGCCCTTCCTGTCACCAACCCTCACTTGTTTCCAAGGAAGGCAAGACAGGTTTTTCACAGAATCTTGGAAATGAATAACACCACTTGCGTGATGGTAGCATTCATTTACAATTATGTGATGTCAAGAAAGAGAGATACAAACACATACACCCATGCATGCATACATACATGTGTGTGTGTGTGTGTGTGTGTGTGTAAAGTGGTTGGCGTTAGGAAGGGCATCCAGCTGTAAAAATCCTGCCAAAACAGATAGTGGAGTCTGGTGCAGTCCTCTGGCTTGCCAGTTCCTATGAAACCTTCCAACCCATGCCAGCATGGAAGACGGACATCAAATGATGATGATGATGATGATGACACACACAACAGGCTTCTTTCAGTTTCTGTTGATTGAATCCACTCAAGGCTTTGGTTGTTCTGGGGCTATAGGAGAAGACACTTGCCCAAGGTGCCACACTGTGGGACTGAACCTGATATTAGGAAGCAAACTTGTTAACCACACAGCCATGAGATGGATAGATAAATAATAAGAGCAAGAGTACCTAACAGAACGAGGGAGGTGATGAGGTTGAAGATTAAGCAGAGAGGATGATGGGTGAGATTTAAATGTCACAATTTTAGTGATTATTCTTCAAGAATATCTTAACAAAATTCCATCAAAATCAATGTTTTAATTTTATTATTTTTGTTCTCTTCTGTAAGCAAAACAAGATTAAACTAAAACGAATTGTACCATATTTGACAGTATATTAGACAGAAGTTTGTTTACTCCAAAAATATATCTCGAAATTCCATTGTATCTTTTAATACATGGTATTATTTACTTCAATAAATGTAATTGGAAAACACATTTTTCACCTCCCTCTCCAAACACTCTTGTAAAGATGGAACTTTATATATTCCAATGTGCCTTAAGCTTTTTGATTTCTTTTATACACTAGCAATCATAGTATATCCAATATCTTTATATCTCTGACACAGGATATTCTGAAGAAATACCAATACAATTGGAATACATAGTAGTAATTTATGAGACTATTGATAAGAACAGCTTACTATAATGAAGTTAGTGTGTCAAAGAAAACTAATGTTGGCGCTCTTATTAGCATTACTACCAATGTTGTTGCCACTAATGTTTTATGTGGTATGTAGGGGTAAACACTGACACATAATGGCTTGCTGTTGAAGCAAATCTTTGAATATATCAATCCTTGTCTTGTGAATTCTTTATTTATTGCTCTTTAATTTAGTTTTGTCTTATCATGGAACTCCAAAATTGCCCACCTCTCTAATATCCCCAGGAAAGATATGAATGTAACAGAATATCATTTTCCCTTCATAATAATTCTAAGACTTTGTATAAATCTTAAGAAACCATCAAATCTTGTTGTTGTTCAATCCTTTTGATACCAAATCCCCTAAAATTGCCATTCGTCCAATTATATAAACCTCTTGTTTTAAAATGATCTAAATTAAAAGTTTTCATCATAATTTCTTGTTAATTTATGTTCCAAACACCAGCTCAATAATTACAGATATTTCACTAAATTCTTCATTATTTTCAAAATTAATTAAAACCAAAATAGTGCAAATGATTCAAACGTTAATTGCAATTACCAACTGAAGCCATTTCCTTCCACTTACATTCCTAATACCTTCTCCACAAAGCATCAATAATTTCAACGTTGGCAAAATTGCAAAGACAAAGCTGCCAATTCTACTATATTTTGTATCTGTTTGGGATGAAGGACTGTGTGATTATATTCCAAGATATTCTTGCAGTGATTTATTTCATCATAATTTCCATTCTTTGTTAGTTCTACTGAATGAGATAAAAATGGCAATTTAATATTATTCTTCATCTCATTACCATTTCTTTTCACTAGCTTATATCATCATCATCATTTAACGTCCGTTTTCCATGCTAGCATGGGTGGGACGGTACCACAGTAGCTGGCCAAGCCGGAGTCTGCACCAGGCTCTTGTGGTTTTGTTTTGGCAGGATTTTACAGCTGGATGCCCTTCCTAACACCAACCACATTCCAGTGTGGACTGGGCGTTTTTAAGTGTCACCTGCACTGCCAGGGTTTCCAGGCACCTTCAAGATCTAAGAAGGAAAGGGGGGAGGAAAGGCCCTATAGAAGGTGAGAGAGCTTTGGGAAGGTTATAGTGATATATATATATATCTCATCATCCTTTAACGTCCGTTTTTCCATGCAAGTATGGGTTGGATGCAAGCATGGGTTATATATATATATATAATTATTATTTTGATTCTCTAAGCTGAGAATATGACTAAACAGAATCCAGTTGTGGAGTCCTGGTTCAGAAGTTCCAGGTTCTTCAGGATGTGGGACCACCTTTTAGCCACTATTGTTCCCAGATCTATTCTGACCCACAGTAGTGGCACCTATCAGGGTCTCAGCTATAGGTTAATTAGCATCTCACAGAATTACCATTAGAAGGTCACTCATGGATTTCCTGAGAGACCCAGGGCAGATGAAACCCCTTAGCTGTTTATCTAAGAGAAGGGTAACTCCATAAAAACCCTTCATCCTGATAACTACTTGGCTTGTGGCACTTGTTGCACTAAATCAAGTTTGAAGGATGAGAGAGTGGAATTGGTTCTGCACAAACCACGCCCACTATAATAATATTCTTTGTGAAGGTTGTTCAGCAAACCAAGACACCAAGTGACTTGCTGAATCCTCATCTGGCAAAGCATCAAGAGAGTCTGCTACCCACCACATTATGATCCTTTAAACTACCCGTATGAGTCGCAGATTAAATTCAGATTAAAGCAATTTTATTTCAGTAATATTTCTTTGTATGTTTGAGATAAAAATGAAACTTTGTGAATTTTTCATTTGTATTTATATCTGTAATCTCCCAAAATTTCAAGTTTCTTCATTTTTAATGAGTCTATTTATTATCATCAGCCATCGTTTTATGTCCACAGTTTAAGTCAACCGATATTCGGTAGTACTACACATCTAAATGGGTTAGAAGACTGCATCTTTTTGGGCTTAGTTTCTACTGTTGGATGCCTTTCTTAATGGCAGCCACAGAATGGTATTGAGTTCACTGAATGCTTTTTCCTTGGCACCATCATTAATGAGGTGTCATGTCCTCAACAAGACTGAAGAGTCTCTTGTTTATATTGTTCCAAATGGAATTTATATAAAGATAAACCATTGTGGTCAACCAAACTAATAACCCTAACCTCAAGGGAGAGCTATCTTCTCATATTGTGAAGATTTTGAAGACACCACAGTAATAGGGATTATTATCATTGTAATTTTACAGCCATGCTGGCATGGGTTGGACAAGACTTCTTGAGGCAGTTTTCTAAGGTCAAATATCCTTCCTGATACCAAACCTATTTTCAAGTAAAGGTTTTTTAAAATGTTGATGTATCAACCACTGAACTACTAGACATTTTCTTTATGTGGGACATAAATATCCTTATGTCATCATCGTGCAAGCAGTGTTAATGTGACAGCACATGTAGACACACATACACACTCACATACATTCATGTATACACACACACATACAAATGTATATATGATAGGCTTCCATACAGTTTCCATCTACTAAATTTCACTGAAAAGGCATTAGTTAGCTTAACACTCTAGTAAAAGACATTTACCTAAGCCCACAGTGTCCCACAGTTGGATTGAACTCCAAACCATGTGGTTGAAAAGTGAACTTCTTAACCACACAACCATGTCTTCACTATAATGGGGGGGGGGGATCTTATTATAAATTAGTAGTTTGGTATTTTATCTCAACTACTCAATATTCTAAAGACATGCATATTTTAGCTCAGGCAGAAGATAATGATCTATGATGCTTCATGTTGTATCCAAGCAGCTCAATATTGTATCATGTGAGTTAGATACATCATTCCATTAATTTGATACCATTCCATAAATGGTAGGCTATCATAAGTAGAAGGTTTTTTTTATCTATAAATATTTAGCTAGCAGGAATTGGATTGGCAGAATTGGTAAAGTAACTATTGGATAGAAACGCCTTGAAGTATTTAGTTGTGTCACTTTATGTTCCATGTTTCAACCCCAGTAAAGTCAACTTTACTTTTCATTCTTCTGGGGTCAATAAAATAAATACCCATGAAGTATTGGGATCGCTATAAACTACTTCCTCTGCCAGCCAAATATGGGGGTCTTTTGTTTAAGTTAGAAAATCAATATCTCAAGGCTGTTCCTAAATCTAGGAAATGCCAGAGAGATATTTTAACTGGATACTACAATGCAAAAAAAGGAAGAAAGTGAGAAAGGAGTAAAGACAACTATAGAGAAGGAATGCTAGAGGATACAGACACATCCAATCCATGCTTGTATGGATTAAATGGATATTGAACATATTATTGTATTTGGATATCGTATAACTAAGCAGCTTGGTATTGTATCCAAGTAACTCAATTATATAACATGGTAGTTTGATATTTCATCTTTCAGGCTACAAATTGAATATCTAAGTTGATTGATTTTTTTTTATGTCTGAGAGGGTGGATATTATCATAAAGTTATTTAATATTTAATATCTTTTTGCTGAGTACTTTATGAAAATAGCTAAATACTACCAATTAGTAGCAAAACTTTAGATCTTTATTATTGATATAATTGGTTTTTAGTCCCCGATCAGTACTGATGGAGCCAACCCTACGATCAAAAGCTTGCAGCCCATGAGCATTCCAACATTTAGTGTATCTAAGAGTACATTGTCCAATATGTTCATCCTTTATAGTAGTATGATCTGATTTGAGGAGGATTTCATAGCAAGTTGAATGACAACATTGAGGCACCGCAATGGCTAGTTGGATATAATTGTAGTGCATAAGTGCTTGAATATCTTCATAGTTCAATAATATCATGTACTGCTAACTGGACAGTAGTGACTTGAAGTAGATGGATATTTTATTCAATGAGCTTGTTACTGTATCTGAAGTTGAATTCTATATGATAATCAGTGGTTATTAATAATAATGTTGATAGATAACAGTATATTCCCAATATGATAGATAACAGTATGGTTACAGCATGGTAGACAACATTATGGTTATACTAAATAACAGTATGGTCACACTACAATAGATAGTAGTTTGGTATCAGAATGATAGATATTGTGACCATATGTAAAGATATGAATGTAAAGAATAGTCACTGAAATGTTTAAATAATCTGGTGAAGTAAATCACATACTTGCCATTCACAGAGTCAATCTGGTAGCACGTAAAAGCATCATACCCATGACTGGCATAGCAGTATTCTCATCACCTGGTGCCAGGGCACCAGAGAGAGAGGCAATCACAGAACCACCAAATTGATGACCCAGCTTATCAAAATTATGGAAAGGATTGCTGTATTATCGATAAGGAACAGAATTAGCC
This sequence comes from Octopus rubescens, assembly GCA_027564515.1. NCBI lineage: Eukaryota > Metazoa > Mollusca > Cephalopoda > Octopoda > Octopodidae > Octopus > Octopus rubescens. The sequence continues at coordinate 91,369,499 of JAOPUL010000001.1, read as the reverse complement.
TAGATGAAATGGAGTTCAGCCTTTTGCCAGGAAAAAGTACAATTGATAGCATCTTCCTAGAGAGACAACTGCAGAAGTAGCACTCCGGTGGGGGGTAAGCCCCTATACCAAGCATACTTTGACCTATAAAAATCTTTTGATGAACCTCCACATTCTGTAGTCTGGTGGTTTTTAAGGAAATTAGGAATAGATAAATGGTTTGTGAAGGTTGTACAAGCTATGTACAGAGGTACTGTTAACAAAGGGACTATTGGTATGGGGTACAACATCGAATTTAATATGCATGTAGGAATCATTCTGGGTTCACGTTTTTAGTCTCCTCCTATTTATGATAGATTCCAAGGCCATAACAAAGGAATTTAAGACTGGCTGTTTTGGGGAACTCCAGTCTGCTGATGGAGACCTAGCACCATGTGGCTGCAAAGTAAACTTAGCAAAGACTAAAGTATTACTAAATAGGAAAGGAAACAGGACCCTGGTATCATCAGTGAAATGACTGGGCTTAATATATAAATAAGGAGGAAGCATGAATGTTATACATTGTACCAATATAAAACTATGGACACATAAAGGGTTTTGGGGAGCACAGACAAACCAGCAGAGAAGGAAGATTTCATACATGGCAGATGAGTAAGAATAGATATCAGGAAGAGTATACATGTGGCTAAGTGGTTAGGATATTTGACTCACGATTGTAAGGTCGTGAGTTCAATCCTGGTGGCACACTGTGTCCTTGAGCAAGACACTTTATTTCACGTTGCTCCAGTCCACTCAGCTGGCAAAAATGAGTAGTACCTGTATTT
>JAOPUL010000001.1:91335235-91348644 GCA_027564515.1 Octopus rubescens | reverse complement strand
AGTTTCCAGTCAAAACCGTCTAACCCATGCCTGCATGGAAAAACAGACGTTAAATGATGATGATGATGATGATGATTATATTGCATGTAACAATATCCATATTATCAATTTATTTTATGTTCCATTACTATATCTCTATTTATATACATCATAAGAATTGATAAACTTTGAGAGAACATTGAAATAATTCTTTTTCAGGGAACGGAGAAATCCAAAGCAGATAAAGCTATAAACACTAGCATGTCAATTTTGGGTTAAAAGAAAAAGTCGAAGTCTGCTCATGGTAGAACATTTGTCATGTTTACAGAAGATATGGATTCAAGTCCCACAAGCAGCCTTTGACTTTTTCAATCCAAAGGTTGTTTCGACCCAATATTGACACTATTACTTATAGCTCTATGTGCTCCAAATTTCTATGTTCCAAAAAAGAATTATATAGTATGTTGTTTGTATTTACAAATGGGAGAAAATGTGTACTCTGTACATTATGGAGAGTATAAATTATTTTTAAAACTGAAAACACTAAGGTGCTTGTATTTCATATATAACATGTATTGAGTTTGACCAGTATTATACATGAGACTTTAGTACTTAAATAACCACTAAGGTGTTTTCAGCTCAAATGAATGAATGAATGTGTATGCGTGTAGGAGTGAATGTATTTGTATACACGCTGATGTATATATAAGGTATATTAGAAGCCTTCACCATATATTGACTATAGAAAATAGTCTCTATTTCCATCTGAGCGTGAATCCAATACATTCTATATATACGTCCTCTTCACTGTTGTTGTTGTTTTTTTTATTGTTCATTACCTGTATATATATATTGTAAATAGAATTATATGCCTTCACCGTATATTTTGGTTTCAAATTTTGGCACAATGCCAGCAATTTCAGGGGTGGGAGTAAGTCAATTACATCAACCCCAGTACTCATCTGGTACTTATTTTATCGACTCCCAAAAGGATGAAAGGCAAAGTTGACTTTTGCAGAATTTGAACTCAGAACGTAAAGACGGACGAAATGCTGCTAAGTATTTTGCCCGGCATACTAACGATCCGGCCAGCTCACCGCCTTAACAACAACAACAATAATTATATAAAGAGATTCATTAAATACCAACCTGTAATATAACATTTTTAACAGCAAACACAGGCAGCATGTCTTGCTTATCTCGATACGTTTTCAATAAAGTATTCAGTGAGCCATGTGGTGCCAATTCAAGAACTAAGGCCAAAGGATGAATAACGACGCCCAAAAGTTCAACAATCTGTGGATGGTGAAGAGACTGAAGAATTGCAATCTCTTGCCGTGCTGTCGTATACGCATGGACTGCATTATACATACGATGGTCAATTGTCTGCAGAAGAAAAATTTTTAAAAAATAAAGATTAGTTCACAGAAAACAACAATCTTACAGAAAATACAACTTTATAATATTTAGAATTAGGTCTTTTCTGATCCCTGGAACCCATAAGACTGGATCTTAACCTGGTGTCTAAATGACTGAGGTTACAACACTCCCCAATGAATGTGATGCTGGTCTATTTCAGGATTAACTTCTCAGCTATTGCAGGGTTACTCATTTACAGCTGAGTGGACTGATGCAACATGAAATGATGTGTTTTGATGAAAAACACAACACACCACCTAAAGGAATTGAAACCACAATTCTCTGATTGTGAGTGCAACATCCTGCCCATGGGTCTTCATGAATTAGCTCATATAGTTCTTCATAAAACAAAACTATTTCAAAGTCTAACTTTTCTTCACTGACACTATATTCTTTAACAGGCACCAAATGAGATCATCTTCCTACTCAAATTTGAACATATATTCTTTAATTGACTACAACTTGCATCAAATATGATGAAGGATACACCACATATATCCAATTGATTATTGCATTTGGGTGGTACTGTTCCACCGATCTTCTTCTAACTTCGCATGAATGATAAGTGTGCTTGCAGAATCCCAATGACATTAATATTTTTCAGAAATTCAATTATATTGACCTGTTAAACCGTGAAAAATGCATTTCAGCACAAGTTGTGGTTAACTAAATTATGCTAAGATGGCTCAAACAAATTCGTTTGATGTTCTGCTAAACAGTTTTAAAAAATCAAAACAAAATCAGAAATGGGAATACATTTCGACGCTCACTATGATGGGCCTATTTCCCAAAAATGACCAATATTTAATGGCTTCAAAAAGGAATTAACCATATCAGGAAAGTAAGCGTGTTTAAACTAAATTGCAGGAGTCATAGCATTCTTATATTTATTAAGCCAAGCGTTCTTTCGATATAGTTCTACAGATGGTCGGTGCTGCGGAGGAGGCGGAGCACGACGACCACCACAATCCGTCATCTTAAGCCTCTTTTTTCTGAACAGAAACATATCTAATATACTAAATCAAAAAATCTGTGTATGTGTGTGTGTGTGTGTGTGTGTGTGTGTATATGTGTGTATGTGTGTGTGTGTGTGTGTGTGTGTCTGTTACCTTCTAGCTCCCAAATCGCTCAACCGATTTTTTACTTCACACACACATTACTCGTGTTTACGGGCAGGTTTTAATTACAAAATAAAGTTTGAAAATTCAACCGCATAAAAGTGGAAGACCGCGTAAAACTGGTATTTTTACTCCCTCCCCTTACTTTTGCAATTTTCCACCGATTTTCTTCAAACTTCACATGTATGATAAGTGTGGTTGCAGAATCCCAATGACATTAATATTTTCCAAAAAATCGATCTCATTGACCTGTTCAACCGCAATAAGCGCGTTCTGCGGGTAAACGGTGCGAGTAACCACAACTTTTAGGCACATTACACATCTACCAATGATCTAAAGCTACTCTTACCAGGTTTTCCATTGCATCTACTCGTATTGGACATAGATACGGCAAAAGAAATTTAAACCTACTCAAAACTCTCTCATAAAACCGAAAAAAATTGGATAGTGAAAGGTCATGCCAACTAATGAGGTTACAGTGGCGGTAATTGCCCTCATAATCGCCATCATTAGGCGTTAGGAAAAGTGGCCTTGTTTAAACTGACCGATCATACTTCAGCTTATTTGCAAGAGCTAATACAATGTTCAACACATACCTACGTGCAACGCCAAACAACATGCCCTTTGACCATTTCTCCCTTATTACTCCTTCAGCCTTCCACTGACTTTCTTCAACTTCACATTTATGATATGTGTATTAGCAACAGTCCTATAGCATAAACTTTCTCATACAATTAATTACCTTATTTTAGCTTATTCCCGTGGGGTTAGATGTTAGCACCTATTTCTCACAGTACTTCATCATCACATATTTCCCCACATTTACAATGGGCTTACCACCAAATATAATAGTGCCAATTTACAAACCAAACCGCCACTCCCTTTTTCCACATCCCCTCAATTTCCCCCTTGATCCCCCCCCCTAGAAAACTAGAATTTCACTATCTCACATGTGACACTACATAAACAACCAGTCTATACAGATAGACAGGAAAGTAAGCATATTTAAACTAAATTGCAGTAGCCATAGCATTGCTTAGATTAGTGGCAATGTCTAAACTTCTTGACAGCATTCAAGCTTTTTTGTCAGAGCTATCGCAATGTTCAACAAAACACCCGAGCATCGCCGGGTACGCCTGCTATAAGTATGTATGTATTGATGCACGTATACTACTGGTTTGTGCACCTGTTAGTATTACTGGTGTTTGTAATAGTTAGTATTAGTCGTGGATTTAGTGGTTAGTATTTTCGATGGTTGTGGTAGCTAATATTCGTGCAGTTTACACATATCTTAACAGTAGAATCTGCGGTTGCTTTATTTAATTTTACTGTTAGTTATAATAATTAGTATTTTTGCTTGCTGTAAGAGTTAGTGCCAGCAGTGGTTTCAATACTTAATATTGGTATTGGTTTAGTAGTTAGCGTTATTATTGGTTATCTTAGTCAGTATTGATAGTTATTGTACCAGTTAGTATTTTTTCTTGCAGCACTAATTAGTTTTGCCTGTCGTAATATTATTTTTTCTGGTGCTTATAATATTTAGTATTTTTGTTAGTTAAACTAGTTAGCATTGGTGGTGGATATTATAGTTAATATTGTTAGTGGTCGTTGAAGTAATTAATACCGGCGGTGTTTGTAGTTACTAGTATTGTTTTTGATGGTAGTAGTTAATATCTTTGCTGGTTATTGTTCTATAGTTAGTACTGACTGCGTGTGTCGCAGTAGTTAATATCTTTGCTGGTTATTGTTCTATAGTTAGTACTGACTGCGTATGTCGTAGTAGCCCCTATTGTTTGTGGTTATACTAGTTAGTACTGGTTCTGGTTACAGAACTTAGTATACGTTGTGGCCGTGTTAGTTAGAATTGGTGGTGATTGTGGAAGTTAGTATAGGTTGTGGTTATTGTAGTTAGTATTGCTGTGGCATATACTAGTTAGTATAGGTGCATGTTATAAGAGCTACTATTTATAGGGGTTTTAATATTTAATATTGATGTTGGTTGAGGGGGGGTCGATAAAGTGAGTACCAGTTACGAACTGGGGTCGATAAAATCGACTACTGCCCTCCCCCAAAATTCCAGGCCTTCATGCCCAGTATAGAATGGAATATTAGGATCATGTGACAAGCAATTTGTATTCTACTGAGTCTTTTTAACAGAAAACTACACTGGTGGAGGCATGGCTGTGTGATTAAGAAGTTTATCTTGCATCCAAGTGTTCAATCCCACCATTTAACATCTTGGGTAAGTGAGTCTGCTACTTTAGCCCTGAACCAACCAATGCCTTGTGAATGAATTTGGTCAACAGAAATGGTGTGAACGACCATCGTATATATACATGTGCATGTCTTAGTCACCCAACACCTCTTGATAAATGGTGTTGGGTTTCTTTATGTTTCCCATAACTTAGTGGATTGGCAAAAGAGACCAAACTTAAGTACTGGGGTTGATTTGACTAAACCCTTCATGGAAGTGTCTCACCCCAGGAGGTTCAAATAACAGATCTCAAGAATTGTAGTTTGTTTTTTCCAATACATGCTCGTTATACATTTTCACTATCACAATTAGTCTAGTCAAAGAAGGATGCTTCAGCATGGTTGGTCAAACTGTTAGAAATAGCAACCAACTCTTCATCAAATCACATTGTACCTTTTTATATAAAAAGTACAATGAATAATGTAGTCATAGATATATTTCTGAAACTAGATGAATAGATGGGATGGTCATGGGTAGAGCACCTTTAATAATTGGTTTACTTAATCAGCTAATCACAACTTGTGTTATATAATTGAAAAAGCATTAGGCTTGTTTTTGTTTGTTTTTAGCTTTTTTGTTTGTTTTTTTGCAATATCATTTAGGAATTTATATAAGCTTTAAGTTTATATTGTTTCGGCTCTTTAGCCCTAGGTTTGCTGTCATCCAGCAAACATAACCCAGTCATGACTACCATGACTATCCCATTTTTTCAGACAGTATATCTAAGCTTACCTTATACAATGTCTTTTGTTCTGTTTTTTTTAACACTGTGGCCTATTTGAGGCATATTTGGGTACTATTTTTAGCAGACTAAGAGACAACAAAAAGACTTATTAGTTTGTAACATTTATAAGTTGAAGACCAAGACAGCATTAACCAAAATACAATTGCATAGCAGCAGCAGCAGCAGTGCATACATGTACAGGGCAGCTGGTTATTAAAAGCTAATTCCATACATAAGTGGTAAGTTCAGAGAGAGAAGAGATTTGCAAAGTCAAGAGATGACATACATAAATATATTTGTGAGTAATATGCAACGGTGCTTTGCATATATTTACATATTGTTCAGAGATTGGTCAAACAACAGCACAAGCTGTGAATATATTGAGTACTTCACATGTATCGATGGCTTTTAACATAGCAGAAGTTTGTTTAACAGTATTGGTTAGTTTAGACATTTGCATGCACACAATTCAGGCAAGGTTATTACCAAGGTTTAAATTGTTTCTAGCTCCAATCTACCATGAAATCAAATTTCTCACTTGGTCTTATTCCTCCATTCACCAATTTAGGCTGAATATATCTTAGAAAAAATTTTTTTTTTTTATGGTTTTATTTCTCCATTTTTAAAATTTTCTTTTTTTTCTTTTGCATATTTTGACCGGAATGAGTTATTAGAATGATTATAATCAGTAAACTGATTGCAATTCCATTTGGCTGTGAAATATTTCCATCTTCTCTTATCGTAGCCTAAAACCAATAATTCTAGAGATCAATGTAGTTACTTAGACATTTCTAAATACAAATCAAAACTTTCTGCAGGAAAATTATTAAAAACAATCAAAACTAGAATTTTTTTCCTAACCTTTTTTTTCATGACAGAACAAGAATCGGTGAAATTAGTATTCATTCTGTTTGTATTGTTATATGTTTCTGACTTCATCCTGTATGGTGTTGTTGTTGTTGTATAGCCCTAGGACAACCCTGATTCAGCAGACCAATGATCAATGCCATTTAGTCATGATAACCCAGTCTATTTTGAAAGAATTTAACAAAACCTTTCCTTTTCTAAAGTGGTTGAGTTGGATTTGAGGGAAATTTGGCTATTGTTTCTATAGTCCAAGCACCCATGTAGAGTCTCTCTCTCATTATTTTTTCACTCAGTATTTATCAGCTGACCGCGAAGAAAGCCTGTGACAGATGTACAGTTGTAGTTCACAGTCAGAACACTGATAATATAAATTCTTTTCAATACTTAGAAGGCTCCATGAAAGTAGTTGATCGCCTGTTACCTAGGTGACCTAAACAGTTGTGGAGGAGGGTGCTTTGAAAGTAGAGGAGTCAGAATAAAAAAAGAAATAAGTGGAAAAGTTCAAAGAGCTATTACTTCTGTTGGCAACAAGAGTTTTCTTTTCAAGTGAAGGGTAGAGTGTACATTGATTGTATATGAAGTATGATGGTGCTTAGTGAGATATGGACATTAACGGAGGAGCTATGTGAAGATTAGAGGGAAATGAAGCAAGTATGCTCCACTGGATATGTAATATTAGTGTGCATGAGCGACATGGTACAGATGAGCCGAGGAAAAAAAGTGGATGTTAAAGGGATTAGATGTGCGTTCGAGAGATGAGTGCATTGTTACAGGCATGTAACAATGCACATGGATGATGAGAGATGAATAAAGAAGAGTCAGAAGATCCAAATGGAAGAAAACTGTTGATGACCAAGGAAGACATGGGTTAATTATTACTTCTCAATTAAGATATCTAATTAATATTTCTCTTTAAAAGAGAAGAGTTAATTAGATTACACAGCATCACCCACTCAGCTCATAGGCCACAAGTTCACAGCTAATCAAGAATACTATGTTGATCCTTTAAAATCATTTCATTCTATTTCCATAAATGTGTGTCGTTAATTTGTATCAGTTCTTAACATACATCAACTTTGATCCCCAATCACATTAAAATGGTTAATATTCAAAAGGATATTTCGTTTTTTTCATATTGTTCGTTTGTTTTAATCCTCTTCTGAATAGATGCTTTTGAAAGATTGATGGATTAGGAAATCTAATACTAATCATTAATAAATATTATTAATAATGTCGTTCTTGTTTGTTTAATATTGTTGTTGTTAGTATTGCACCTGCCAGTTTGATTATTGTCAGATAGTCTCATAAAGCAATTCAGTTAATAGAATGGAAACCATAACAAACAAACAGTTCAGAAATGGAATAATTATGTTTGCTACAAAGAAGAAAAATTTACCATTTTATTGAGACATCTTTGTTGCAGAGAGATTATAAAGCATTTTGTGACGGTGCCAAATAAATAGATCCCTTTTCAATTCTTTACCATCAGAAAAGATTTCTCTTCCCCAAAAAAAGGGTTCCTATTCAAAATGTTCTACTTTTGTCTCTTCCTTATAACATTCAAATCCATTCCACTTTTGAACTGGTTGTACTAAGGTAGTCAATTGACAATGAATTGGATAATGTCTTAAGATAGAACGTAAAGAACCAGAATGACTGAGTTCAAATCCCACCAAGGTCAACTTTGCCTTTCATTCTTTCAGGGTCAATAAAGTATCAGTTCAGTAGTAGAGTCACTTCTTCATTCTCTCCTTGAGAGAGAGAGAGAGAGAGAGAGATATAGAGATAGAGAGAGAGAGAGAGATAGAGATAGAGAGAGAGATAGAGATAGAAATAGAGATAGAGAGAGAGAGAGAGAAAGAGAGAAAGAGAGAGAAAGAGAGAGAGAGAGAAAGAGAGAGAGAGAGAAAGAGAGAGAGAGAAAGAGAAAGAGAGAAAGAGAGAGGGAGAGAGAGAGAGAAAGAGAGAGAGAGACTGAAATAGGTTTGTGGAGGTGTAGTTTAGTTGAATTATTAAGAAGTTCACTTCACAACGTATCAGATTTGATCCCACTCTTGGCATCTTGGACAAATGCCTTTTTCTATAGCCTAAGATTAACCCATACTTTGTGAGTTAAACTGAACAGGGAAACTGTATAGAAGCCTGTTGAATGGATTGTACCAGTAATTCAAAAGGTAGAGGCCTTGTCACACACTCTCATGCTGATTCTGCCCAAAAATTATGTTATGGATGCACACATCCATGGAATGCTCAATGACTTTCATTTTAGTTCAGGAGCAAATAATTCAGTTGATCAAATAATTGAATTTGCATTATGGAACAAAAGTGATCCATCAGTAGGTTACTGAATGCGGAACAAAGGCTGTGGGCTGAGGGAATATCTATTGATGAGAATGGACAGCTCACACTCAAGGAACATTACTAATTCAGCTATAATGGTACAAAGTCAAATCAGATCTCGTGTCTTTTTTTAAAAACCAACACATTCCATGTATTGGCAGAGTGCACAGGTTTCCAGCAATGGGTCTGTCAGATAGTTGTTATCACTTGTAGAATGGATCTTGCTCTTAATAGATGGATATCACATAATTAACTGCTTTCAGAAGGTGTTGTCTAGCAACAGGTGTAGCCCTGACTAAGTTGACCTATTTTCAAACTTGTTCCAGTTACGATCAGGTCATCTTTTATTCAGTACATATATTTAACACTAAACTATTCTAGATAATGTGTATTACCATTTTTTTTAAGACAGCAGAATGTAATTTGAGGAATATTTTCCTGTTATGTCTAGCAGGTTAAGTGGCATTCCTCTTTGGTTTTTGGTACGGAAGTGGTTCTCTAAGTAGCTATGGTAAAAAAAAAAAAAAAGAATCATCATCATTTGAAGACACCAGTTGAGAGACACTTCACAACAACTTCACTACACATGATGCTCCAATATAAAACCAAAGTCCCTCTCTTCATATCCTGAATTGTGATGATGATGATATTCAGATAGAATGACAACTTTTCCCCCATCAGCTGGCTAAGGTCTCCAAAAGATCAATAATGATGCTAACTCACTTTTTGTTTTAAAGCAGTGCTTAGCAAATTATACTCTACATTCCTGAGGATTTGTTAAATGTGTGGTAAAATCCTATATAGAAAATGTCTTTTCCACATTAACCCAATCCAGATGTCAAGTATAACCATCTGATCTGTTTGGAAACCTTATGGTAAGTGTCCATTCACAGAGTCCCACAAAATACTGGCTTAATAAAAGTGTGGAAGGTAAATGGAGAGAGTGTAGTGGATGATGCTGATCATGAAGTCATTATTTCATCCCCCTACCCATAAAAAAGATCCTCATCAAATTTCTTTGATCCTTACTTGAAGTAAATGATAAACATGCTAATAAAAGACTTTCCAATAATGTAGATTTCCCGATACATGAGCAAAAATGCCAAGACTAATATACTGGGTGTTTGGGCTAAATTTAACAATTTGCATGAAAGGAAAAAAAACAAAACAATATTCCATCCAAAAATAAAAGCATTTTGTTTTTTAAATCAAACAATATTAACTAGATTATGACTGGGAGATAACAGTTTACTCAAAATAGTTGCCCTCTGCTTCTATCATGACCTCAAGACGGCTCTGGAACCTGGCACATGCATTCCTCAATGTCTCCCTGGGAAGATCTTCAAACACCTCCATCTTGGCTATCAATCAACTTGGCCTTGATGTTGCAGGCAGAGCAATTAGTGTATTTCTCAACCGTGCCCCACACATAGTAAACCAAGGGATTACAATTGGGGGGGGGTAAGTGGTAGAAATTTTCCAACAACCACTTCTGACTCTTTCCAGAGGTATGACAAGGAGCTAAATCCTGCTTCCACATGACCTTCCAGCAGCAATCCTCTCCAGCAGCTTCACATAACCATCTGAATTGAACCTAAGGTCATCTGCAAAGATGTGGGGATGAATTCCAGCCTGTAGATATGGTCAGAACACCTGCTGTGTCTCTTCCTGCTGGCCATGGCTTCGTAGTCTCTGTTGCAGCTGTCCAAGTCACATCTTATAGTCTTTACACTATTCACAGAGCATTGAGCAGCAGTCACGGTGTAGGTATTTTCATACCTGGCATGAATCATCATGATACAGGTAACTCTTTTCCAATATTCAGAAAGCTTCCTGTCCTCCATGTCAGCAAACCTTTTCTCAACTTCAACTTTCATCTTTATGCTCTCCAACACCGTTGACTTTTCACCAATACATCAAGCTGTTCTTGAAAAAAAGATATATATAAAAAAAAAATTGAATCTAGCCCGAACCCTTTGTAAGTAAAAGAACTCTTGTTTCAGCCTGGATATAGGGGAAAGGAGAGAATGTTTACAATGGGTTAGTTAAAGGAGGAGGGGGGGAGGAGGAGGGGGAGGATATTCCTCTTTTACTGTCTTTCCATTTGTGTGTGAGGTGCAGGAGTGTCTTAGTGCTTAAGAAGTTTGCTTCCCAAACACATTGTTTCAGGTTCAGTCCCACTGCATGGCACCTTGGGCAAATGTCTTCTACAACAGCTTCAGGCCAACCAAAGCCTGATGTGTAGATTTGGTAGATGGAAACTGAAAGAAGCCCGTCGTATATATGTGTATACCCTTGTCTTGACATCATGTTAGGGTTGTAAATGAGCAGCACCGTCGTATCAGTGGGGTTGTTCATTTCCTGTCTTCCAGGATAAATATGTTTGGCCATGGGGAAACAGTTGAGGTTGGTGACAGGAAGAGCATCTGGCCATAGAAAATCTATCTGAGCAAATTCCGTCTGACCCAAGCAAGCCTGGAAAAATGAATACTCGAATGGACCAATAAATAAAGTATCAGTTCCATACCATGGAGACTTTTTTTTCTAAGAAGAAAACAGCTGCAGTTGGACCAAATGAAAAATGCTCAAGACATGCCCCACCACCACCATGATTCCATCAGGTATAGAAGGCTCAAGGTACAGAAATATATGATCATAGTCTCTCATACCTCTCCTTTGACACACAAGGATTGAACAGCTTAGTCAATTACCCAATGCTTGTATCTACATTGCGACATCTCACCAGCTTTAACACACACACACACACACATCCATAGAAACAAGCACACTTTCAATGAATGTTTATTTGTATAATATTGAACTTTATTGCAAAAGCTGAATTGCAATATTTAACCATTGTTGCCCTCACATCAAATAAATTATTCTTTTAACTATCATAGTAACTACCTTTTTTTTTTGTTAGTGTTTAATTTATTTATTACAATTAATTCTTTTCTTCTGGTATTATTATTACTGTTAATTTAATTTCAGATACTGTAGTGTTGTTGTTGTTGTAGTTATAAACAAAAATGAATATATCAGTAGAACTGATTTAATACAGATTAAGAATTAAGGATGGAAATGAATTTTCAGGGGGGGGGGAGAGAATGAGATAGAACATTAAAATAATATTTTTTGTGAGAAAGAAAACTAAATTTGAACAATTATATTGAACAAACAAATATTACTCATTGATAATAAATGATATGAGTAATGACTGGTCATAGAAATTATTGCTATGAAGCAGTCTGAAGATATCTAAAATAAATCAAGACCCAGAATATAGATTTTCTGACCCAGACACTTAGATCTCAAAGAGTAAAAGAATGGAAACAAAAGCAATGGTTTCTCTATGTTTCAAAGAAAAAGCAAGAAAAAAAAAATGTTATAAGTAATTATTTTTTTAGTTTGTTTTAGTAATGAAAAGGTAAAGCTATATTGGAACCCCACCAGAATACAGATTGTAGAACTATCAAAGCCTTCTCCAGATTTGCAAATGCTAGGTAGAATGGTCCACACATAGATAAGTGCTTCTCTTGTAGTTGTCTCATTGGGAAGAGGGCATTGGTGGTTCCATGACTTTGGACAAACCTGAAATGCATCCCACTTAGGAATTTGTTTTCTAATCAGTTATTATAACTCTTTTAGTAACTTTTATAACCTGATCCATTAATTTGATTACTTTGTAATTGCCTCTTGAATGTATTCTTTTGCTCTTGAAGCAGTTGAGGAGAGGCTACACATTCTTGAAGTTCTCTTTATAATAACTCTGTACATCTGAAGATGTAGAAAACTTTAATGTGGAACTGAGGCAACCTTTTATTACATCTGTTAAGAATTTGTGTCGAGTGCTGCTTTCTTTCATTTGTTCACCTACTTGAGTGAGTGAGTGAGTGTTGGTGTACCTGGACAATACAAACCTAAGAATAAATTCAAATATGAAATAGAAGCAGCTCTAGGGTATTATATATTAATAACAACATATACTTAACATGTGTGCCTTGTGTATTTGCTGGTGGGCTGCAAATGGTGTGGTTGAGAATAAAATCTCTCAAAGTGCCAGGTGATATAACACCTTAGAGTCATGGACAGACGGGATAACTCAGCTTCAATCTCATCTAGGAGTGATGGACATCGATGTTTCACCATTTTTGTGGCTTATCAACATCACATACCTGACAGGATTGGAGGCAAATCCTCCCATCACTCCACACGACTTATATGCTCATGGTGTACAAAACCATGTGCTGGTTTGCCCGGACAATGCAAACCTAAGAATAAATTCAAATATGAAATACAAGCAGAGCATAAAAGTCATAGACTGACGTGTCGGGTACATGATGTTGATAAGCCACAAAAAATGGCAAAACATCGATGTCTATCACTTCTAGACTGAAAGTGAGTTATCCCACTTGTCCATGACTCTAAGGTGTTATATCACCTGGAACTTTGAGAGATTTTATTCTCCACCACACCATTTGCAGCCCACAGCCAAATACACAAAACATATACATTAAGTACATGTTAATATAAATTACACTAGAGCTGCTTCTATTTCAAATTGGAATCATCATCATCATCATCCTTTAACGTCCGTTTTTCCATGCAAGCATGGGTTGGACGGTTTGACCGGGGTTGGCAGGCCGGGGCCAACCATGCTCCAGTCAGATTTGGCTTGGTTTCTACAGCTGGATGCCCTTCCTACCGC
>JAOPUL010000001.1:91251642-91266066 GCA_027564515.1 Octopus rubescens | reverse complement strand
ATATATATATATATACATACACCCACACAAGCACAGGTACGGCTGTGTGGTAAGAAGCCTACTTCCCAACCACATGGTTCCAGGTTCAAACTTACTGTGTGGCACCTTGGGCAAGTATCTTCTACTATAGCCGCGAGCCAACCAAAGCCTTGTGAGTGGATTTGGTAGACAGAAACTGGAAGAAGCCCATCATATATGTGTGTGTGTGTGTGTGTGTGTGTGTGTGTGTTTGATACCCTAACCACTAAACCACACACCTTCACAATGGAGTATTGCACTCACATCAGGAATGGCACTGCTACTGCACAAACACACATAGCCATCCTGAGCCACATCCAAAAAAAGGTCCCCAAAAAAGGGTCACCCAACTTATTGGTATAAAGTCATTCACCAACACACTCCAGCTTCTGGCCCACAGGCTTGCGGTCCCTCTCTCCACCTTTTATAACTTTTACTATAATAGCCTCTGCTATCATAGTAGTCATTGGTTAGCCCTCGTTACCCCCATAAGGAGCATAGAGCCAGTTTCCTGGTTTCTCTGGCGCATATATATATTCCTCTCTGGACGGGACTCCGATCCATCGCAGGATTACTCATTTTTAACAGCTAAGTGAACTGGAGCAATGTGAAATGAAGTGTCTTGCTCAAGAATACAATGCACCACCCGGTCCAGGAATTGAAACCACAATCTATTATAGTGGTGGTGAATGTGAACAATTTCAGCAGATGAACTTATTGAGTCAATGGTGAATGTCACTAGATGCTGAGCGGATGAACAGACAATAAACTGTTAAGGGCCATGATGAACCAGCTCAGTTAGCAAACCACAGATGAGGTATTTCCTCTAGCAAAAGACCCAGGCCAGACATTCATGCTTCATCACTCAATCAGGACATCTGATGTGGAAGGGTTGCGTTGGTCCAGGCAAGTTGTCCAACAAGATGATGATGATGATGATGATGATGATGGTGGTGGTGGTGGTGGTGGTCGTCGTCATCGTCATCATCATCATTTAATGTCAGTCTTTCCATGCAAGCATGGGTTGGACGGTTTTGACTGGAGCTGGCAAGCCAGGGCTAACACCATACTCCCGTCTGGTTTGGCTTGGTTTCTACAGCTGGATGCCCTTCCTACCACCAGCCACATTTACAGTGTGTGCTGGATGCTTTTAATGTGCCACCGGCACCGGACTTTCGATGCTTGGGTGCTTTTAACGTGCCACTGGCACCGGACTTTCGATCGCTTGCTTCCCGTACCATCCACAATTACAGTGTGTGCTGGGTGCTTTGACAAAGGACTGCAAAGATCATAGGAGTCACCCCTTCCTCAAGACCATCCCAGCAAGTAAAAAAGGGGGCGTGGAAAAAAATCTGATGTTTACCCAACAACGTAAATGAGCCAAAAACTGTATACCAGTAATTACTTACCCTGGTTGTGGTTCACCGATGCGTACTGTTTTATCAGCATTACATACAATATCCTCTCGAGCATTTCCGGCAAACTGGGCCAACCATCCAATGCTGCCCATCACAAAGCAGATATTGATGAAAAACAGGATGAGGGCAGGATAGCGGCTGGCATTCTTCCAGTCAATCAGGAAGGTTAGCTGAATGAAATAAGTAAAGTGAGCATTTGAGACAAATATTTTGTCATTGACTGTTGAAATATCTAAGTAAGAAATAAATGACAACCATACAACCTGATGTGAAGGAGTGTGGCGAAGTGGATTAGGGTATTGTACTCACAATCATAAGATCATGGTTTCAATTCGTGGATTGGGCAGTGTGTTGTCATCATCATCATCATCATCATCATCCTTTAACGTCCGTTTTTCCATGCAAGCATGGGTTGGACAGTCTGACTGGAGCTGGCAAGCCAGGGGCTAAACCATGTTCCAGTCAGGTTTGGCTAGGTTTCTACAGCTGGATGCCCTTCCTACCGCCAACCACATTTACAGTATGTGCTGGGTGCTTTTAATGTGCCAGCGGCACCAGACTTTCGACGCTCGCTTCCCATACCATCCACATTTACAGTGCTGGCTGGGTGCTTTTAATGTGCCACCGGCACCGGACTTTCAACGCTCGCTTCCCATACCATCCACATTTACAGTGTGTGCTAGGTGCTTTTAATGTGCCACCGGCACTAGACTTTCAGCGCTCAGGTGCTTTTAACGTGCCACCGGCACCGGCCTTTTGACGCTCGCTTCCATCCATATTTACAGTGTGTGCTAGGTGCTTTCAACATGTCACCGGCACCAGACTTTCAACGCTTGGGTCACCTCTCGTACAGCCACTTACATATGACATTTGAGTGTGATAGTTGTATTTTGCCTCGAACAACTCATTTCCCGAAAACAGACCAGAGATAATTGAGACTTGTATTTTGCCTCGTACAACTCGCTTCCCGTACAAACATAAGAGAGATGATTGAGAATCGTATTTTGTCTCATACCACTCGCTTCCGGAGCTTTGCTGTTGGCCAGGAAAAGACTTTTAGCAACTGAACTCTCGATGCTGCCTGCCGCCTCAAGCAACAAGACATTGCCATTGCTACTGTCTCGAGCAACAAGATATTTGCCTATACTGCCGCCTCAAGCAGCAAGACATTATCGTTGCTGCTGCCCCAAGCAACAAGACATTGTTGTGCTGCCACCGACACTGCCACCTCAAGCAACCAGACATATCCATAAAACTCTCAATGCGGCCACCGCTTAGTAACGGGACTATCCATGTGGCCTCCTCTAAAGAACTGCACTCTTGATGTGGCTGCCACTTAGCGCCTGAAAGCACTCAGTGTGGCCGTCCCAAGCAAGAGACTTCGCCGATGCTGTCGCCTCAAGCAGCATTACATTGTTGATGCTGGACTCAGCCGCATCTTTGCCACAGGTTTCAGCGTGGCCCTCAAACTTTTCAACCTGAAAGCTCTCGATGTGGCCGTCTCAGCAAGTGACTTTGCCAATGCTGCCACCTCAAGCAGCAAGACATTGTCGATGTTGGACTTGGCCACATTTTCGCAACAGGACTCAGCGCAGCCCTCGAACTTCTCAATGCTGACACTGATCTCGACAACAATAGATGCCATACATAAATGGGTAGAAGAAAACAACATGCAATTTAATGCAGGTGAATTCTAAGCCCTCCGCTATCAGCTAGTTAGTGCTTACTTGCCGCAACTATGATACTTTGGACCAAAAGGAGCAGCAATCCCAGAATCAATTGCGTGATCTGGGCATTGATATGAGCAACGACACCTCGTTTCACATACATATCACCAAGATGGTGGCAATGTGCAAACGAGTGGCCAGATGGATTCTGAGAATCTCCAGAACAAGGGACCAGGAAACTATGCTGGCTCTATGGAGGACATTTGTACTCAGCCAGCTGGACTGCTCTCAACTGTGGTCACCCTACAGTGTCAAGTTAAAAGCGGAACTTAATGCAGTTCATTGGTGCTACACCAAGAAGATTGCACCAATGGAACAGTTGAGCTACTGGAAGAGACTGAAAGAGCTACGACTCTACTCCCTGGGGTGAAGACGGGAGAGGTATGCAGTGATATACATATGGAAAAAGCATGAGGGGCTGGCACCAAACTTTGGTATCAAGAGCTATACCAACCCCCAACCTGGTCGTCACTGCACTGTTCCAAAGGTCCCAGCTATCCCATCTAGAGTGAGGACCATGTACTGCAATAGCTTGGGATTCAAGGGCCCACAGCTATTTAATGCCTTGTCAAAACATCTGAGGGATTTCCAAGGAGTAGGGGTAGATGTTTCCAAGAAACAACTTGACTCCTGCTATCCAAGGTCCCAGATGAACCTATATCACAAGAAACTCAAAAATGTCGAACTTCCTCCTTCACCAAAAGTCAATCGCATAAGATTGACCATTGAAAAGGTGATTACACTGGTGGTACTCCAGCATGGCCACAACCTTAGGGCTGAAACACATGAAAGAATAACAGGAAGTCAACAAACAGATACAAGCTTAAAACTTAACCATTAATTGCAAGTGAGTATGATGTAGCATACTTTGTGTGTTCACTAATTGTTTTAGGCATCTATGTAATGGCAAGCAGACAGAGCCACCCTCTGGCCCTCCCACTCTTAGATCAAAGGAAACATTCATGTGACAACTGGAAGGAGACAGGGTTACACCAGAAGTTAGCTGGTACTCTTCAACTGAGTACACTGGAGCAACATGAAATGTGGCTTGCTGAAGCACTACTCAATCCAGGAATTGAACCCACAACCTTATCCTAATTACTAAGCCAAAAGGTCAGCCTTTTGACCCACACACTGAGCCAATAATAAAACATTACCCACCCCTTTTCTCCTGGACATGTACACACATATATACACACTGCAAAAGCCAATATTGTAATCACAGATAATGTTATCAAAATTAGTGGGTCTCATACACACTAGGGATATTGCTACATCCTCTGCTTAATATAGCAGCAGGTTATTGTTATTTAAGAAAGATTCAGCCCAAAATGATCACAGTAGGTGGGTGGCTACCCCTGTGTGTGTGTGAGAGAGAGAGAGAGACAGATAGAGAGAGACAGAGAGACAGAGAGAGAGAGAGAGAGACAGATAGAGAGAGACAGAGAGACAGAGAGAGAGAGAGAGAGAGAAAGAGACAGAGAGAGACAGACAGACAGACAGACAGACAGACAGACAGACAGACAGACAGACAGACAGACAGACAGACAGAATGTTGTTACCATAGTAACTAACGAGACTTTCACTATATTAAAGTCTATTAAATGAAGGTACATGCATGATTAACAAATATTTTTACCGGCAGCATAGCAACGGGTAAAGACTTAGGAATAATAATTGTTGTTGTCATCGTTGTCATCATTGCCAACACCGTCATTGTGGCGGTGGTGGTGGTGAATGATGATAGTAACTAAGTATATGGAAATCATCATCATCAGGGTCTTAACACATAAAAATGAATGTATATTTCATGTTGCAGGCCTCGGTTTAGCATCCTATCCAAGTTAACATGTTAAAACAGACATAAAATGATGATGACAATGATGATGATGTATAAATCAAAGTTCTACAAACCGTTGACAGCAAACTTGTTTACTTCTCGAATGGTGACCACTTTAGCAAGTTGATCACAAAGCCACTGGGGATCAAGGAAGTATGTATCAGACAGGTTGATATCTTCGTAATGACAAAGGACACCTGGAAATAAAGGATTAATTTAACCAGTGACATTTGAAATTCTTCAAAAAGTCAAAGACATTATTCTCACATAAAGCCATCCCTTGATTTTATCTTTGCATGCCAATTATTATGCTAGTAGGTGAGTTTAAACATACATACAGAGGATGTTTAGGAAACGAGCAAAAGATTCTGAAGCAAAAATACTCCAGTTGCAAATGCACACCAAAAATGTGAAATAAGCAACGGGAAAAACAGAACAATTACATTTCCGGAACTGAAACAATTGTAGAAAAGAAATAATGGACTTATCAAGAAGGACTATAAAATAAAAGATGCTTGGGTGCTAAACTCTCTATTTTCCACACTATTGTGACCATTGCTACTATAATATTATTGTTATTTCTACATTAACAAATTATAAGTCAAATGTGATCAATGAAATTAACTATATATATATATATCATCATCATCATCATTTAACGTCCGTTTTCCATGTTGGCATGGATTAGAGGATTTGACTGGAGGCGTGCAAGCTGGAGAGCTGCACCAGACTCCAGTTCGTTGTGGATTGGTTTCTACGGTTGGATGCCCTTCCTAACACCAACCACCCCAGAGTTTGTACCGGGTGCTTTCAACGTGCCACTGGCATGAGTGTTTTTAACGTGTTACTGGCACGAGTGCTTTTAACGTGTCACCAGCACGAGTGTATTTAATGTGTCACTGGCACGAGTGTTTTTAACATGTCACCAGCATGAATGTTTTTAACGTGTCACCGGCATGAGTGTTTATAACATGTCACCAGCATGAGTGTTTTTAATGTGTCACTGGCATGAGTGTTTTAACGTATCACCGGCATGAGTGTATTTAATGTGTCACCGGCATGAGTGTTTATAACGTATCACGAGCATGAGTGTTTTTAACATGTCACCAGCATGAGTGTTGTTAACGTGTCACCGGCACGAATGTTCTTAACATGTCACTGGCACGAGTGCTTTTAACGTGTCACTGGCACGAGTGCTTTTAACGTGTCACTGGCACGAGTGCTTTTAACGTGTCACCGGCACGAGTGTTTTTAACATGTCACTGGCACGAGTATTTTTAACGTGTCGCTGGCACAAGTATTTTTAATGTGTCACAGATGCAAGTGTTTTTAACGCGTCACTAGCATGAAATAATATATATTATGTGAATAGATGATGCATGCTGGGTAAGAATGTACTGAAAAATGATTATAGACATTCTATGAAGTAGATATAGTTCAAAGACAGCTTGGCATCAGTTATATTGAAATAGTTGAAATAGATGTAAAAACTTCAAACTAAAAATATTGATTTCTAACATAAGTAGGAAACCACAAATTTGGTGAAAGGAAACACAAAAAATATATTAAAAATCATATATTGTAAATCCACACAACCCATCTAAAGCTGATAAAATAGAACATTATGATGAGGTTTATGACTTATTGATAAATTTAACGTCAGTCTATATATTTATTTACACCTATTACAGTACATTTATTATATTTTATTACTCACACTAACTTCAAACAATTTCACTTTACCAGGAAAACTTTTGAACGTCCTGGATATAGTCTTACTACAAATGACCACCCTACGCAAATACATCTACTACAAAGTTTCAAAAGATTGTATCTAACTGTAGATATTTACTGTAAACCATCCCTGCATACAATCCTAAAAATGTAAACTTTTTTCAGTAGATCAACCAATATACAAACAACTCCCATAAACGGTCGTTGATATTTTTGTATTTCTTTCAATATTATTTATTCAGATTTCGTTGATTATTGTACTGGTCTCTCCCATTTCATTAAAGTTGGTAGGGGGGGATGGGGAACAGACAGACTAGTTAATTCAGTAGGGTATTGTGGATTTCATAACAAACTGTTTTATTTGTGTCACCACTTCTGATAAACAAGAGAAAGTTGCTATTTTATCAGTTTAGAAGCTGAAATGACAAGTCAAAGAACAGATTAAAGGAAAATTAAATATATTTGTCACAAAAATAACTCAGAAACAAAACAAAATGGAAAGAGAAAACCGTTTTGCATTTAGATTAATTTTGTTTCAGTCAGATGAAGTGGTTGTGCTACTTGCTAAAAACAGCAAACAAATCACCCTCAATCATAAAAGAAAACACACTGTATAATGTAGTCCAAGATGCACTGTCTCTAAAAGAAAAAGGATAAAGATCCTTCCTTAATCCTATAGACTCATAAGGGCTGGTTTCCTGGTTTCTATGAGTCACATAGACTCATAGATCTGGTTCCCATGATGCATATATATTCTATCTCTGGATGGGGTGCTGGTCCGTCACAGGAATACTCACCTTTGCCAGTTGAGTGGACTGGAGCAACATGAAATGATGGCAAATGTGTAACAGCTAGGTTTGTTTGTAATATGATTGTATTTTGGGGATAAGGTGCTTCATTCTACAAGTCAGATTCATAGCAGCCAAAAGAAACTGGTGAAGAAGGGAGAACTATAGAATTCCCATTTCAATCCCTACTCATTGGGTCTTAGGACAATAATTGTCAGAATGGTTATCCTTAGTCTTTGCACTCAGGTCATATTCAGCCAAGGTCCACTGAATCTTTATTCTTTTCAGGATTCATTCTTCTCTTTCTCTGGAAGAAATTAGCTGTGCTCAGAACTTTTAAAATGTCCAAAACATGTCACAACAGCAACATTAGGAGCTGAGGACCAAGGAAAGAAGTTCTAAAGATAGTTGTACAGCGATGTCCAAAAGCCATTTCTAAGTGTGATATAAAATTGGTTACCATATTTGGCACTAGAATTGATATAAGATGCACTTTTATCATCCTCGTCATTTAACGTGTCTTCCATACTGGCATGGTTGGACCAGGTTTTCTAAAATTCTCAGTAGGAAAAAAAACATTTACTGTTCAATCATTTTTATTATCCTAAATTTCTTGGCACAATGAATTTGAAGGTTCATATTTTGAGTGTTAAAAAAAGAAATAATGTATGGTGCCAAATATTTCTGTTTCTGTAAATAATCAAGTTTATTTAAGCTGAAGTAACTTTATCATTCTAACACATGGCATCGAAATAGTGAATTTCAACGATGTTTGTTTTTTCATGGAAAATATTTGTTCTTCCTTCAGGTATAGGTCAGTGAAGTGTAGCATGACATTAATATTTTCTTAGGTTGGGAAATTGATTCATCATCATCATTTAACGTTCGTTTTCCATGCTGGCATGGGTTGGACGGTTTGATCGGAGCTGGTAAACTGGAGTGCTACACCAGATTTCAGTCTGATTTGGCTTGGTTTCTACGGCTGGATACCCTTCCTAACGCCAATCACTTTACAGAGTGTGTTGGGTGCTTTAACAAACCACTGGCACTGGACTCTCGGTGCTAGTGCTTTTTACGTGGCACCATCACGGGTGCTTGTGGCACCATCACGGGTGCTTTTTACGTGGCACGATCACGGGTGCTTTTTACGTGGCACTGGCACAGGACTCTGGGTGCCTCAGGTGCTTTTTGCCACAGGTGCTTTTTGCAACAGGACTCTCGACATGGGTGCCTTCTGTAATGGGACTCTCAACATGGGTGTGGGTGTATATATATATATATATATATAAAGGGAAAAAGTGGGGCATTGTGTAAAATTATAATTTAATTTAGCGCCATGTTGTTCTGAGTTTGGTTTCTTTTAGGGATATCTTCACCTTTTTTTTTTTTCTTCTTTTTTACATGGTTCTATGTTCCAAGTTCAATTCCCTTTAGAGTTACCTTCACCTCTTTTTCATTCCTGATGTAATTAAACTATCAATTATATATAGATATATCAATTCTGTTAGCTGCAGTAGTGTTCAAAAACCATTCCAAATGTGATGCAAAATTATTTGCCATACACACCACTAGAACTTTTATAATTTTGGTGCTGGTAAAAGGGGGGGGGGGAAGGGTATTTTTATTTTTATCAATTTTTGGATACAATGAATTTGTTGGTTCATTTTTAGAGTTGCAAAAAAGGATCTTGTACATCATTATCCCTATCATTATTTAATGTCCAACTTCTATACTTGTTTGGGTTAGATGATTTCACAGGGTCTGACAATTTGGAGGACTTTAGCATGGCACTAATGACTTTATTGGCAAAGTTTCTATATAGCTGGATGCCCTTCCTAACATCAGCCACTTTACAGAGTGTACTGGGTGCATTTTGTTTGTGGAACCAATACTAGGGATGACCACCTTTTAACTTTCTAAAGGCCTAAAGTGGCCCCTATAATGGAAGGAGAATAGAAGGGAAAGTGGGTGATGATCTCTGACAGAGGGATGAAGGAATGGTAAGGAGGAAGGTTGAGTGAGTATGGCAGGAAATAGGGGAAGGAGAAGTGATTAGTGACCATTGAGAAAAAGGATAGTTGGAAAGGTGATATAGGTTGTGTGAAGGGGGGGGGGTCTAGGGCTTGCACCTATAGTAGAAATACTGGTTTCAAATTTTGGCACAAGGCTGGGGAGGTGATAAGTCAATTACATCAACCCTCAGTATATGACTGGTACTTTATTTGATCAGCTCCCCAAAATGATGAAAGGAAAAGCAGAATTTGAACAACATAAAAAAATTGTAATTCTACACGGTATTTTTGATCACCTAACTTTGCTCTCCATTGCCCTAATGTTGGTTTCAAAATTTGGCACAAGGCCAGCAATTTCAAGGGAGGGGTTAAATCAATTACATCAAACCCAGTACTTAACTGGTACTTATTTCATCGACCCTGAAAAGATGAAAGGCAAAGTCGACCTCTTTGGCAGGCAAAGTCGGCATTTGAACTCAGAACATTAAAACCTATGGTTGCTGTTTCTTCATGATGAGCAAAAACAGTGTTGAAAACCACTAATAACTTATGAAGGAGAGAGAGGGGGGGGGAATGAGAGAGAGAGAGAGAGAGAGTTTTGTTTGTTTATCTCCAACTGAAGCTGCTGTATATCACGAAATGGAGTAAACACCTGTATTCCAGGTGTGGTAATGGTAGAGAATACAGCAAGGAAATAGGAAACCTCAAAGAGGCCTCTACCACTGTGCACAACAGTGCATTGTGGGTGGTAATTTAGATGAAAAGAGTTGTAAATGAAAAATACCTTTTTCAGTTGTAAGAGAAATGCTCTTTGCAACTGTTGCAGATTCTACGATGGTAAGGTAAGACATTGTTGAATATAAAATAGTAATGACTTATAAATAGAAACATTAACTAATTTTAATATTTAACCCAGAGATACTAGTGTCCATGTTGAGTCTAATATGAAGACATACAAGAAATCCTCTGTACAACTTCAAATGTAATTATATTCAAAACCAAAGCAAGCAAAGATATTTTGTCCTAACTTGGGAATGCCATTATGCCAAATTCCCAGTACATAGAATGTTCTTTTTACAAAATGACAGAACTCAAAAAGAAACATTTTAAACAGTCATAATATATTTTATAATTTTTGCACGGGGACAATTATAATTACCTTAAGCGCAAACGATGATGAAATATCACAAAATTGTAATTTCTAACACAGGTACTAAGCCAGAAATTTGGGTCATAGTAGTAACCCTCAGTATATGACTGGTACTATATTTGATCACCCCCCCCACCACCACCACCAAAAGGATGAAAGGCTAAGTTGATCTCAGCATAATTTCAACAACAAAGGATTGTAATTCTACAAGGTATTTCGTTCTCTGATCATCCAACTTTGTTTGCCAATGCCCTAATAATAATTTCAAATTTTGGCACAAGGCCAGCAATTTTGATGGAGAGGGAAAGTCGAATACATCAAACCCCCAGTACTCAACTGGTACTTATTTTATCAACCCCAAAATGATGAAAAGTAAAGTCAACCATGACAGAATTTGAACTGAGAATGTAAAGATGGACAAAAGGTCGCTAAGCATTTAACCCCTCATGCTAACGATTCTGTCAGCTCACAACCTTTCTCCATTGCCTTAATGATAAAGTACAAAAATATTTCTTGAGTTTCTCTTAGCCCCATGGCACCAAACCTGGATGGTTGCTTAGATTGGTATTTTGTAAGCAGCCGAAAATGATTTAGTTCAATGTGAAAACAGATTGAAGAAAACTAAGACCAACTCTTGTTTAATGTACATGTGTAAGAGACAATGTTGCTACCAAACATTTATCCTAACAAGCATCCACACAAAAGCCATTTAGTATATCGGTAATGATTCATTCACCAAAATGCTACAAACAATAACTCCTGTCAGTTTTCCTCTCTCTGCCTCTTCTGTTACTACAACCATACTAACTTTTGGAAATGTAATATTATTTGAAAAGAGAGCCAAAATACAGCAGCAGAAGGTATCAGTGTTTCAGAAATCAACGTCATGTAGATAACATAGTAAAAGAAATGGAGCATACACACGAACATGCACACACATGCACATATGTACTTCCATTTAGAAATTCAGTGTAAAAATTGGGCATTTTAAAGGACAATATAAGTGGAGTGAAGCAGAGAACATTCCTGAATATACTGTCTGTAGAAAGGAACGAGGTCATTTGTAAGCACTTCAGCATCAAGAGTAGTGAGAAAATATCCAATAAGTTATTAGCTGAGTAAGGAGTGGAAATTCCAGGAAGACATTAGCAATATGAAAAGATAGAAAGATAGGGTTGGGTTGAGGATGGAGGATACACTGAATCGGGCAAAGTGGAGGGAGGGGGTAAGGGCGATTGCTGCGAGTGTGAGGGGAATCTGGCCACCCCCGTTCACGGGGACAAAACCGGATTTTAAACTTTGGAAGAAGAAGAAGAAGAAGAATCCATGAAGATCTTAACGTATAACCCCCATTACCAATTAAACCACTAGAGTGAAGCTATTACCACCTGCATTCACAGATACTTCAAAACTTTCCGATTTTACCATAGATCTAAGTGTCATGATTCGAATCTATCCACATAATGCACACCTACATATATACAAGGCTCCTTAATTCCCTAATGGCCTCATACCTTCCTCTATTCCCCTGTTAAACTATACTTGATCATTATTCTCTCACCTGCATTTTGGACATTCTTATTGACTAAATCCTTTAATTCAAAAGATTACCACACACATTATCCTTGTTTACTACTACCTTCCTTAATTCAATAAATTGACAGACACCTCATTCAAAATGTTTACATCAGGTTTTAACTCGTCATTGCATTCCTGTGTTGTGTGGGGACCGGCATGCCAAAGAACAGACCCAACGGTTCCTCTGCGTGTCATAAAAGGCAACTAAATCAGGTTGAGGTAAGATTCACACGCCGACCTTGTAAAAACCCTTACCAGCAACAACTACCCAAACAGACGCATGGGTTGGAGGGTTGTCGCCTGAGAGGTGCAAAAGTGTCATCCGCCAAGAGTAGGGAATCACCAACAAATGGTGGATGCAGCAACGTGCTGTTACAGTGCATGCCGTCATACTACTACCTCTACTACTACTACTATTACATTTCCACCTGCATTTCTTGACATCCTCATTAAATATACACATTTTCAATGTTTACATTATACTCCATCATTTACCTCTTCACCTATATTTATACGTATCTTTATTAATTATTAAATGTTTAAACATTAAATTTCTATTGTTTACGTTTACTACATTCGTTCACTAATTGCAGCTGTCTACAATCAACAAAAGCAAATCTCTAACATCTACTCCATGTCCTCATTATATATTTTATAATCTACTATGTTCATTAATTTAACATTTCTCACATGTCTATATGCTTACAACTAAGATAACACTGGTGAAAGGGTGATAGGCTTCTTTACAGTGACATTTTATTCTTATCTCAGCTTTATTTATATTTGTCTTCCTTCCTTATTCTTAGCTTAACCCCATTCTCTCCCACCTATCTTACACTGACCATTTGTCTAGAGCAGTGGTTCTCAACCGGGGTCCATATAAGATTTTCAGGGGTCCACGCAAGCAAAATAGTAAATTGGGGACCCACAGTAGTACATTAAGGGTCCATGAAAACATTTTGCTTTAAATGTATTTATTGCAAGAAACAGCTAGGTTTCTTTCTCTAATGTTTTACATCGTTTAACCTATAGGAATTTTCAAAGCATCTATAAAATTAGTTTTCAAACATCGAATGGCTATGGGGGTCCACCAGGATACAATAGTAATGAAAGGGGTCCATAGGCAAAAAATGGTTGAGAATCACTGGTCTAGACCAACCACATATATACATTATCTTTTTGTATTTTATTATTCCATCCCCACCTCCTTTAACTTTAGGTTCTCAATAAAAACTTTAGCCCCTTCTCATACAGGATGTTTGGGCTAAATTTGACAGTTTGCATAAAAGGAAAAGAAAACAATATCCCATCCTAAATGAAAAGTATTTTTTATAAAATCAGAAAATATCAACTACATGAAAGCTGGGTGATAACAGTTTATTTAAAGTAGCCACCCTCAGCTTCCACCATGGCCTCAAGACAGCTCTGGAACTTGGTGTATGTGTTCCTCACTGTGTCACTGGGAAGATCTTCGAACCCCTCCTTGATCTTGGACACCAGCTTGGCCTTGGCGTTGCACACAGAGCGGTTGGTGTCTTTCTCAACCATGCCTCCCCACATCTATAAACAGGGCCTTAAGCTCAAATCAGATGGCTACATAATTACAAGAAGCTGCTGGAGACTGCGGTCAATCCCTGGCTGGAGAGGGTTGCTGCAGGAAGGCCATATGTATGGCAGCAGGATTCAACTCCTTGCCATACCTCCAGAAAGAGTCAGAAGTAGTTGTCAGAAAATTTCTATGACTGCACCAGCCCCAATTTCTGGCTTCCTAATTCCCCCCAATTGTAATCCCATTGATAAGTCAGTACACATTGGAACAAATCATCTGCTGGTATAGATTTAGGAATGTAAAAGAAAAAATAGAGTGGAGCATATGAATTCATTTTAGCTAAGAAAACATCGATTTAGTCTTGCTCTAAAACAATTTGAAGAAGTTAAAACCCCTAGAAAGAGCAAGTTAATCTTGGTGTACTTAGGTCTCATTTTACTTTTAAACAATCAGTGTTATGAAACAGAAAAAGACAGAAACATGTCTAAGAAATTATGCAACAAGTAATGTAAGACAAACTTCTAAATTAGTATATCATCATCATCATCATACGTCTGTTTTTCCATGCAGGCATGGGTTAGACGGTTTGACTGGAAACTGGCAAGCTGGG
>JAOPUL010000001.1:91200724-91211614 GCA_027564515.1 Octopus rubescens | reverse complement strand
GTGTGTGTGTGTGTGTGTGTGTGTGTGTGTGTGTGTGTGTGTGTGTGTGTGTGTGCGTGCGTGTGTGTGTGTGCATTCAATATACAGAGGGCAGTAAAAGTAGGTATACAGTAAGGATTATACAAGTATTATAATAGGGGTGTTAGGATTCTTTTAATACTAGAATTCAATTAATTAATTAAAATCATTATTACTATTTTTAATATTTCTATTTTCACAATATTTTCTATTAAAAAAATAGTAGTGTGTGTGTGAATGCCGGGAGCAAACAGTTTGGACATTTGAGGGATTAATAAGTTTATTATTGATATGTTTGTATAATCAATAGAAAAAATAGTAATAATGATTTTAATGAATGAAATGAATTCTAATATTAAATGAATCCTAGCACTCCTATTACAATATTTGTATAATCCATACGGTATACCTAATTCTCCAGCCCTCTGAATATGTATATACATATATATATATATATAATATTTATAAACATAGAATAGATATGGATAAGTGTGTGTGTGCGCGCACACACGCCTGTATGTATGTATGTATACATTATTTAATATTCCGCGTTTAGAAAATATAAATTGTCTTACCTTCGTTTATAGAAGTCCGGAAACAGTTCGGTCTCCAGCCGGGCATAATTATCGAGATCAATATAAAAGAAAATTTGATTTAAACAAACGTAAACAATATATTAGAGAGTTGTAAGATGAAATCCAGGCATCACACACAGCTATTTTGTTTTGTTTTGTTTCCTTTGTTTTTGTAATTAAATATTTCCAGTGTAACTCATTTTGGGCCCAGCAAGTCGTTGCTGACGTGCAGCACCTGAACAGACAGTCATGATATATGGGTGAAATAAGGGTATCTGGGTATCTCACTGATAGAATTAGGAGCCAGAAGCCACAGAAACAGAAAGGACAACTGTAACCGATGTGTTTTCTTGTTGTTTGTTCGGTTTGTTGTTTTCTTTTTACTTTATTGGAGTTATACGTGTTGGGGGTGAGGTAGGTGGGGGTAGGCGAGGTACGTGTTGCTTTTCTTCTTTTTTTCTCTTTTTCTCTTTTATTTCTTTTTTCTTTTTCTCGGCAGTTTAACATGCCGAGTAAGCTAACATAACACTACATAACAGAGGTCTGTGAATATGAATATATATATATATATATATACATACGCACATATAGGTGTTTTTGTGTATGTGTTTATGTGCATGTATGTGTGTTTGTGAGAGATAAGGGGGAGACAGAGGGAACAGAGAGAGAGGGGGGAGAAACTGATGGTAAACGTTGGAATAATTAGAGCACTGCAGACTCCCCCAAGTTGTACATGGTAGGGGAGGGGTGAAAGTTCAGGTTGACTGATGGTGATAGTGATGCTGATGGTGGTGGTGGTGGTGGTGGTATCGGCCTGGTAACTTTCAAAGTTGTCTTCAGTTTCCAAAGTCTCGTTTCTCCTGGCATTCTCAAATACGTTTTTACGTCTGATTGAAAATAACGGATTTTTTTTTTGCTTTCCATTTTATGTTCACACTGAAACAAACTTACAAACAACGGATTTTATTGCTGACGAAGAACAAAACGAAATAATACAAATAATAATAATAATAAGAGGCGGCTAGACTGAGTGGGAGAGAGGGGGCTCTGAGAGAGAAAAAAAAGAGGGGTACAGACAGTGAGATAGACAGAGAGACAGACAAATAGACAGACAGAGAGACACGCAAATACGCAGACGACGAAATCTCTATTAAAATGAACAGAATAATAAAAGAGGAGAACCAAAAGTTGATGGTTAAATAATCATAGAAGAATGAGCTAACAATGCTGGCATCGTTTTATGGATACGGCTGTGGAAATAACGACTTGAGCCAATTATCGAGCCACTTCAGAGACGCCCTACCCATTAGAAATAACAGCTAAATTGACATCAAATCATACCTTGCCGCCTAAAAATAAAAAGACAATTTTTTTTCAAATTTTCTACACTAATGCAGAATAAATCGACCCCGGGGCTTATTGTTTTAAGTATGGAACTTATTTTATCGGTTACTTTTGCCAAACTGCTGTGTTACGAGGAAGCAAACAAACCAACATCGGTTGTCAAGTGGTTGGAGCACACACACACACACACACACATCCATATATACGATGGGTTTCTCCACTGTTTTTGTCTACGAAATTCACTCATGAGGTATTTGTCCGCCCAGGACGACAATAGAAGGTACTCGGCCAAAGTGCATTGCAGTGGGACTGAACCCGAAACCAAGTGGCTGCAAAACGACCTTCTTAACCACACAACCACGCCCGCGCCTATAAATGTAGCGTTCCTATGCCGAGATTCGAACCCGAGCCGCCTAGGTAAAATGCCGTATAAAATATTGATTTCAATTTTTGGCACAAGGCCAGTAATTTCGGGGAGGTGATAAGTCGATTACATCAACCCCCAGTATTCAACTGGTACTTAATTATATCGACCCCAAAAGGGTGAAAGGCAAAGTCGACCTCGGTGGAATTTGAACTCAAAACGTAAGGATGGGCGAAATGCCGCCAAGCATTTTCTGCCAGCTCACCGCCTTAGTGCGTAACTGGTAGTTCATTTCATCGACCCCAGAAGGCTGAAAATCTGACCTCGGTGGGATTTGAACTTAGAACGTAATAAAGCAGAACAAATACCGACGCTCTACAATTCTGTAAATCCACCGCCATTGTGTGAAGTACAAAACATTAAAATAAATAAAATGATTTTTAAAAGTAGAATTGGACGTAATTATTTTATTACAGAAACTCTTAATGAATGGAACCGAGACATTTAAAGAGAAAAACCATTTTAGCATATCAAAATATGTAAAGTAAATTACTTATTCATTTCAAATTTTAAAAAGTCGTTTCCAACGAAAAAAAACTTCCTTCGATTTGTTTTGTGCCTTTCTTTTCTTTTCTTTTTTAAGACAGATAAAGGTAGGTTAGCAAGATCCGTGATGTTATTGAATAAAGAGTAAAGACCCCCTTCGGTCATGAATGACCATGGGTTTGCACCTAAAAAGCTCCCCTCCTAGACACAAGTCTAGGCAAGGGTGTTTGTGGAAGACCAGCAGTCGGCCATGCATACCAATCTCCCCTCTCCATTCCACCAATGTTGTCCAAGGGAAAGGTAAAGTACGATACAGCTTGGCATTAATTACGTTGCAATTCATTTCTACAGCTGAGTGAAACTAGAGTAACGCGAAATCAAGTGTCTTGCTCAAGAACAGAACACATAGTCCGGTAATCGAACTCGCAACCTCACGAGTAGAGCCCGACGCTCTCACCACTGAGCCACACACCTTCACTGAATACTGAAGGGAAAATTCATAAACTGATGTGGTTGACATTTTAAACAAGGCTATCAGTTGTTAGCTTGAAGAACAGTTGATTCTATCAAAATTGTTAAATGACTTTGGAGTACGACCCGAAAATATTATCGTTATTATAAAGGCGGCGACCTGACAGAATTGCTAGCACGCCGGACAAAATGCTAAGCGGCATTTCGTCCGTCTTTAGGTTCTGAGTTAAAATTCCGGCCGGGTCGAATTTGCCTTTCATCTTTTCGAGGTCGATAAAATAAGTAACAGTCAAGTACTGAGGAGGGGGGGGGGGTCGATGTAAACTCCTCCTATTAAAATGTCTGGCCTTGCGCCAATATTAGAAAGAATTATTACGATGGGGGGGGGGGGGGTGATGATAATGGTGGCGGCCGTCGACGTAACTATGATGATGGCGATGGTGATTATGATGATTGTGTGCAGAGATGACACAGTTGATGGAAACTGTGCCTCATCTAAAACAGGCTGCTGAATCCAGAACTGAGTGTTATGTTACCCCTGTTCACTATTTCAGACATGCTTATTATTCCTCTCTGTACCTAACTATAAACCCTATCAAATCACATTACAATGTATGTAACTATATAACTAGAGTATAATTGTGAAGAAAATGTGTGTGTGTGTGTTCTGGTCTTTGTGTTTGTCCCCCTCACTGTTTGATAACTAGTAGTGATTTGCTTACGTTCACAAGAGACCAATAGAATATCTCTTTTTAAAAAAAAGAAATGAAGTCGTTTTGTCCGACTAAAGCCTTTCAAGGTGTTGCCTCAGCATGGCCGCAATTCAGTAAAAGAATTTTAAAATATAAAAGAATAGCAATTTGTCTACTCCATTTTCAATCCTCGCAGTCACTTTCCTGTATCGGGGCTTGCCTACCCTATGAGAAACATTGGTTTAGTCTAACGCTGTCATTTCTCCCGGGCTGTGGTCTGTTATTCTCCTGAAAAGTAAACTGAGGTGATGCAATAATAATAAGTGTATTGCTGAGACAATACAAGAAAATACAACAGATATTGCCTGACACTGCACAGACTGAAAGTCTGAAACGCTGTTGTTGTTCAACTCGTATCGTAGCTGAAGTGTATGTCTAGGGAGAGCGGTCCGGCCTCTAGCCACGCTTTTATGAGGGGTGGCACTTTTGAGTAAGCTGTATAAGCTTGTATCGGTTGTATTACCGGGGTGGGGAGGAAACCTCAAGAACGGTCACAGGCCGTACACACTCCAATGACGTTACTGAAGTCAACTCTCATCAAACAATTAAGCAGGCTTACTATCAAAGACGTTCTAGCCATGACCCTCCTGTATTTTTCATGATGGCAGAATGTGATATAAGGGCAGTGTGGATGCTATTTATACGTGAAAGCGCGTAAGGGGTGTTGTGCTCACAATCCCGAGATCGTAGGTTCGATTCCTGGACCGAATGGTGCGTTGTATCCTTGAGCAAAGTATAACGTTCCAAGTTGCTCCACGCTACCCAATTGAAAATAAGTACCAGCCTAGTGCTGAAGCACCCCTTTCTCCAGCAATTACATCCTCGATGTTTTGCTGGGTCAAAGATCGGTGGGCCGAAAGGGTGGATGTCTCTGTCTACTCGCGACTACATAAGCATTGAAAACAATTAACGAAAGTGTGGTCCCAGTTACCAGATCATACTCGCTTGCGAGTCATCATTAAGCTTTTTTTTTTTTTTACGTAAGAATGATGATTAATAAAACAAAGTAAGCAGTATTTTTCCTATATATATATTTATAAATAACAGTCAAATTCTCTCTCAAATTATACTCAAAGGTCTTTTAAAAAGATGAAAGATCACATTGAATAATGTGATCCTAGATCAGCGAAAGACTGAGATGTCTTTCTAGGGTAGACGTGGGGGGGGGGATAAATATCAAAATACAATAAGCTATAATCGAGCGAAATGGTTGAGTGTCGGTCTATTGACTGGAAGATTGATAGTTCAGACCGCTGTGTCCATGACTACACGCACTTAGTTTTCACAGATGGCCTAGTCTACTCCGAACTTCTTCTCCTCCCTGAAATTCTCTTTACCCATATGTTCCTTCCAGGCATCAATCTACACAAGTTCATCTGCCAAATTTAATTTAATTTACCAGTTTGAGAGGTTCTGTAATGGTCCTTAGTCGGTCAGACTGCCTTTAACATTTCTCTTCCGACTAATTAATTAATTGAAACATCACCAGATAAATATTAACTAAATTCTAACTTCGACCGACACAAATCCAGACAATTGTAGAGATTGAATCGTCTTCACTATACAACAGTTTTTTTAAAAATTATTATTGTATTGCAACTACAGTGATGAAAAGCTAAGTCAACGCGGTGGGTTTTGAACTCAGAACGTAGTCCAACGTTTAATCGTTTCAACCGCACCAGAGTCTCATTCTATACAAATACAAAAAAGGTAATGAATGAAAATATAGAGGAATTTTTCTTAACATATGTGAACAATGTTTCAATGCGGTTTGTAATAAAGATAGTGAATTGACACAACTGATAATACAGTAGACAATATACGTTAAAGTATTTAATTATGTTCTGAGTTCAAAGGACGCTGGGTCGACTTTATATTTTATCCTTCCATGATCGATCGATAAAATCAAATACACTTCTCCAAAATTCTTGGCCATCAGAAATATAAGAGGGACCTCTCTACTGGAACATTGAACAACATTGGATAAACTCCAAATGACGATACCTGACCAATCAACAATTCATGAATAGACTCGGGGAAGATCAGGTGCTACAAATTCAATCATAGACCAACTTCCAGCCATAAAGCGACAACAAAAAAATAAAAGAAAATAAATTAAGGCAGTGCTCCAGCATGGCGACAGTCCTACGAGTGAAACCATTAAACGAATAAAAGAATATATTTCGCAATAATAATTTTTACAGCCACAAATATCAGAAAAAAATTCTGTTCCTTTATACCTGGTCGTGTGTGAATATATTTCTAGTGCAAAGCAGCGAGCTGGCAGAATAGTTAGCACGCCGGGCAAAATGCTTAGCAGCATTTCAGCCGCCTTTACGTTCTGAGTTCAAATCCTGCCGAGGTCCATTGTGCCTTTCATCCTTTCATCCTTTCGGGGTCAATAAAATAAATACCAGTTGTAATTGACTTACCCTCTCCCCCGAAATTGCTGGCCTTGTGTCAACATTTGAAACTAATATATTTCTATTGTATTTTGTTTTACGTGCGACAAGTTGCGGTTTTCATATCATCCATAGTTTGCTTAGCAAGCATATGATATGCTGGGCAGGGCTGAGCAGTAGAATTGATATTCAAATAATTTGCTAACAAAACAAAATTTCATAAAAATATAAATAAAACAGGTTTTGTGGGGTTTGGAGATTACTGATGGCATTAGATCAGACATTCGATCAAATAATTAATCACGCTAACAAACAAGATAAAACCTGCAGCATCTAATTTGTTGGTGGCTGAATGATGAAGAGCGAACAGTGAAGGGTATTTAATGTTAGTTTATATCTCTGTGAATGATACGTCATTATCAATAACAATATGGGAAGACAAGAAGGCTGCGAGCTAGCAGAATCGTTAGCACGCCGGACAAAATACTTAGCGGTATTTCATCCGTCTTTGCGTTCTGAGTTCAAATTCTGCCGAGCTCGAGTTTGCTTTTCATCCTTTCGGGGTCGATAAAATGAGTACCAGTTTAACACTGGGTCGATGTAATCGACTTACCCCTCCCCTGGAATTGCTGGTCTTGTGCCAAAATTTGAAACCAATATTGGGAGACAAGGTGAACTTGCAGAATCGCTAGCACACCGGACAAAATGCTTACTGGCATTTGTTCCGTCTCTTTATGTTCTGAGTTCAAATTCTGCCGAGGATGACTTTGCCTTTCATCCCTTCGGGGGTCGATGTTATTGATTTGTCCTCTCCCCTCAAAATTTCAGGCCTTGCCCTTATAGTAGAAAGAAATATTGGCACACAAGAAAGAAACTGCACACACTGGGTATGCAGTTTAAACAAATTATTATTATGGTGTTGTTCTTGCTTGTCCAGTGACTTGATCTGAGATTGTGAATTGAAACTGAAATAAATACGCAGCAAAAGAGTCTCGATAGATATTTACAAACAGTAAAATATACTAAACTGTTGCATTCAATTTCGTTTATCCTTTAATAATATCTGCAAGTAAATGTTACAAGTTTCCTCATTCACACGATTTTGAGATCCTGTAGAATTGTATAAATTCCTTGGTCGCAGACATGCGACGACATCTTGATGTTTTATAATACTACAAGTTATCGAAATTAATCTTACAATTTCGTGTATTTTTAAATTGTTAAACGCGGCTCTCTCAGGAAGTTTTTTTTTTCTTTGCAATGTTTTGCAATCTAATAAACTTCAGTTAAGTGAATAATTAAGCAATTATAAGATACTATCTGATTCATGTGTCACCCACTTCAGAAGTTTACCATTTTGTTTTTTTAAGTCCCCATGGTGTGTGTAGATTTTTACCATTTTATACAAAATCTCATCATTTTATTAATTTTTTTTTCAAATTCTTAATCATGCAAACTACTACTGGCCAAAAATATCTTTGTAATTCTTTTTTTCCATATGTAAAAAACCTTTACCGATTAATTTAAGCTGGCTCTTCGTTTGGCTATACTTCGCCGACGAGAATCAGTGAAACTGATACATGGATACAGCTTTTACAGTGCCTTTTAGATTTCTCTCTATGTAGCACACTAAAATGGCCTGCAGGTAACAACACATTTCTCCGAACTCTTTGAATACTCTTTCTTCTATTTGAAAAGGGGAATCTTTCTCGAAATATTACAGAATCATTAAATAACCTATGTAAGGCAATACAATAACTTTGCTCATTGATTTCATTTATGGACATCATATTACATATTTAGCATAACTTTTCACCTGACAACTCAATGTTTTTTTTCCAAACGTTTAGACACGTTGCAATGTTTCAAGCAAATTAAAACATTCTTAATTTTGTTGAAATGATCTCTTTTTTTTTTTTGAACGTCGATAACAAATATTGTTGGTTTTTATTGTATTTCTTCAACTTAGAAGCAAACTTTCTATTACTTCTGAGTTGAAATGTTATTACGGATGTCACTCGTCACATCAGCCATTCATTTATTTGCTAACAATAACCCACGAATTATAGCTTCTTCCAACCTTTTTCCAGCAGTCCCGGGGGACCTGCAGCTGTCATGGACGCTGCCTTTCCTGTCTTACAAATCCATAAAACTAGCATCAGAGTAAAGAACAATGGAATAACAGAAGTAGTGGCGTGCCAAATAAAATTACCTCCAGTATACAGTAATGTCTCTTTAAGTTCTGAGTTCAAACCTGACCAACTCCGCTCTTCCTATCTCTCGAATTGATACAAATAATTGCCAATCATGTACTTGGTTGAGTCAATTGACCCTACCTATTCTCTACAATTTGTGTTGATGTACCAATGCTAGGAATCATTATTAGGGCGGGAGAAAAAGGGAGAGCGAGGGAGAAAATGAGAGAGGAAGGGCTGACACAGGTTATAAGTTTCTAACGAGCCAATCTCTGGTTCACTGCAATGACGATAGCGAGAACTGATAAAATACGTCTTTTCAATTGTAACGTACACTAATATGACTACGCTCGGTGTGCGGAAATTTTTGGTGTTAAGAAAGATAAAATCCCTGATATAACTGGTGTTTCGTAACACGAAACGAAATGATCTTAATGTAACACTGAAATCAATGGTAAAATAGATTTCTCGTTTCGAGACTCCAGGTCACGGCAAATTTTTTTATAAGCGAAACACTTGCTGCATCATCCACTGGGATGTTTTGCACTCTTCTCTTTCAGTTTGTTACATATTCTATCTTGCTGCACTAGACTCTCCGTACGTGACACAATAGTACACTAAGTGATGAAATGAATATATTAGAAACGAAGGGTACTTTAAGATCCTAAAGGCAGAAGTTGGGAAGGTGGGATTAAACACTATAAGCCCCCGTCCCCATTCCATGATATGATAAGTAAGGGATCACCGTACCCTTCCATTCCCTCCTCCCTTTCCATTACTAAACTTCCTCAAGGACAGAAATAGCACAGTCTAATTTTTTAAACATTTTAATCGCTTTATCAGAGGGGCCAGAACATCACCTTGACAATCTTCTAGTCTTCCGACATTGATGGGAGAAAAGCACGAAGTTTTTCTCTGATGAGTCATCTGGTCCAAATGTTCGCAAAATAGTGGAGGGTGCTACAAGCACCCAGCCATGTGATTATGTTAAATCAAGCGACAGATTAAGTCTAGCCCCCAAAACAAGAGGTGGGCCACCCCATCAGTATCCAGACAGTAGTTACCGTCTCTCAAATTTTACTGACAAAACTGAGCAACCTACAGCTGCAGTAAAATACACTTGTTCAAGGTAGGGTGCAATGAGATCGCAACCAGACTCACGTGGTTCGAAGCAAAATTACAACCCACACAGTCATGTTTGCGTCCACAGTTCTGCTAAACGCCTTCTTCCTTTCACCTCATAAGAACCGTAGGTCTTTATAAAGGTCACGGAGGTTGGCCTTCCCTTTCAAAGAAAACCATTATAGAGAAAGCAAAAACAAAACAAGTTATCAAAAATATAATGATGTCGATCCAAAATTGGTTTCATGTCTATTAGTCCAAAGAAATCACAGCTGTTATTACTAAGTATTTCGACCTATTAGAAAATAGCAGCCAAATTTCTCTCAAGCCATAAGTTTTAAACAAAAGATACATTGCTCAATGTAATCCAATATATACTAATAAGGCAAGATGATCATGGCTGGAATGTCTTTGGTTATTGATCTGTTCGATGAAAGGTGACTTGAGGCTAAACAACAACAACAGCAGAAGAAACAGCAGCAGCAGCAACAACAACAATAACAGCAGCAGCAGCAATAACATTATAACCGTTATTATTGCTACTACTGCTGTTAATTTCACTCTACAAAGCCAGTCGGAAGTTATCCATATGTTATAGCAATTGCCGTCTGCGTCTGGAAATTATTAATCTGCAAAATGTCTTATCTATTTCTCGTTTATATCCTCGTCTGTCAAATATTGTTTTTTAATTTATCAATTCTGGGCAATCTTTGTACATTTGTAAGTTTGGTTGTTTACCTTTCAGGCGCTGTGTGTGTGTGTACTTGTTTAGTTTTCTTTGTATAAACATTCAAATTAACCTGATGGGTATTGGGAGTGATTGAAAGAGAAAGTAAGAGGAGAAAATCTGAGTAACCAAAAAGTAAGCATTAGAGAGGGAGGGAGAGATACGGGCGCAGGTATGGACTGATATGGAATGATAGAGAAATAGAGACAAACATGCACTCCCCTCCACACACACACACAAACCAGCATTGAGGACTCTTGTGATTTTCAGCCAATTATTAAAAAAAGGTGTATGCGCGTATATAAATATATATATATATTTGTGTGTGGGTGTGTGTCTATCTATTTATCTATCTATCTGCCTACATACATGTA
>JAOPUL010000001.1:91022820-91034603 GCA_027564515.1 Octopus rubescens | reverse complement strand
GTTTTTCCATGCAGGCATGGGTTAGACGGTTTGACTGGAAACTGGCAAGCTGCACCAGACTCCAGTCTATTTATATATATATATATATATATATATATATATATAATACACACACATACATAAATGTGAGCTAAGGGAAATAATTCAGACTGGCCAATAGCATGTATTTGAACAACAAAGATGAATAAGGGTCTATTAAATACCATACAAGATAAATTCTTGATTTATTGAAATTATCTCTGCTTGGAGGAGACATGAGATTAACTCCAAATGTGAAGGGGAGACAACTGTAAGAATCAAGAATTGTCCAAGATATGCATTAAAGGAATAGACTGTTTGATTGTCTGGGGACAAAAGGACAGTTGTGGTCACATTTCTACCTCAATAGACATCATTTGCATAAAACAATAATGAACTAAGAGATTGCATATACACATGTATATAAATATATTACATTCACTTTTCCATGATTTATGAGTGTGATGGTCCTGCTGAAGGCTTTCCACTTAATCATGATGTAGAAATGGAACCTATTTGAAACAAGATTAACAGAGACACCATCCACATGAAAAACAAGTTAGTATTAATATAATGCAGTGAGCATGAGAAATAGATGTGTGGTGAGAAAAAGATGATATTACTTAATGACTAATATTATCTTAATCCTTTCAGCAAGTATGGGAGACAACTCTGGACATGTTTAACTACTATTCACCCTCTTCAGCAAAGCACAGACTTCACCATACTTACTGTAGTCGTGATGAGAGAATCATTAAGCCTTACACCAGTTGGTATATTAGTGAACTCGATCATGACGGTTGTCAATTTAATGTAGAATGAATCTGGAGTTGCTGTTTAATTTAAAAGTTGGCCCTGATTAAGCAGACCTATGTTCAAAGAGAAATTCTTCTGCTGCATATATAGTATCTGGGGTTGACAGAAGCCATGACATTGAATGGAATAAATGACAAAACAAAGAGTTAATAAAATAGAGGTTTTTATTAAAAGAATATAAAATAGCAGTTGAATTATTTGAATAGAACTGATTAGTGATGGATATATGACATCTGTAGAAGAAGAAAATTATTCGTCAATTCAATAATTGGGGCATAGTATATATGCTGGTGTTTGTATGTATACTTTCATGTGTCTCTAGGCATAAATATCTGTATATGCTGAGGATTTTGTATATACATATACAAGGTAGTTAGTCCTTTGTTCTTATAAAAATAAATTATGCAAATCCAAAGTTTTTATGAAAAACCTAGCTGGGTTGGATGTTTGTTTAGTTTGAGCCACAAAAGCATGAAAATAACAGCCAAGAATCTAAACTCAAAATATAAGTGCTATCTCAAGTCCTAGGACTCATAAGGCTAGGTTACCTGGTCTTCATGGTGAATAAATGACTGGGATCACAACATTCCCTCTGGATGAGAAGCCAGTCCATCACACGGTTACTCCTTTATAGTCAAGTGGACTAAAGAAATGTGAAATGAAGTGTTTTGCTCAAGAACACAATGCAATGACCACTTTGAGAATCGCAATCAGGAGTGTAACCCCCCCCCCCCCAACCACTAGGCCATGTGCCTTCACTAATCTAAGCTTATTAGGGATAAATATTCCCAATGATTGTCTTGATCCAAATTTCTGCTTCATTGGTATAAATGCAATGATGAAAGAGGGTAATGCCTGATATTTCATCTCCTGACCTTTCCTGCTGAAATAGCCATGTATCTCCTCAACAGCTAGACATCTGCTCATGTCCCTCTTTCCTAATTCAGCCACTTTGGCAAGAAGCCACCTCCCTTAATACTGCATCCACACTCTGTCAGGGGAGGGGAGGGGGGTCTTGTCTTGAAAGTCACTTGGTGACCTCACTGATGACGCTGGTGCCACAAACAAAGCACCGGGGCATCCGACCAGAGAAACCTTGCCAAAGCAGACCCTGGAGATTAATGTAGTTTTCAGGCTAGTCGGAGCCTGTTCAACTGTCCAACCCATGACAACATGGAACATGGACACTAAATGATGTCAACAAGTCTTACAATTCCTGTTTTTCCTCTTCTAACTCTCAGCCATTTTGGTTCATTGCCAAAGAATAAAACAACTTCAGTATAGTCCTTCTTAAAGATACAACAATATAACAAGTATATCTAAAACTGAATAACACGATAATCATGATAATGATGTCTGAAATAGTTTAGATGAGTCTATACAATCAAACATTCTGGGAACAAACTTATTCTTAGCCATCTTAATGGTAACTATTCAATTATAAATCAGATTGTACTTATTTTTCATCTAAAATATTCACTTAATTACCTCATACCCACTGGCATTGCCATTATCAACATTAGTCTATATGTGATGGTCATGGCTGGAATCTGTCACATATCATATTTACCAGCATATAAGACACACCTCTATTCTACAAGAATATTTTGTGGAGAAAAACAAAACAAATTTAGTGTTTCATTATACACCTACTGAATGCTATTTTAAAGTGGCTTTCTAGGGGGAAATGTATGGTTCTGTGCATGTAGATACAATGTTGTGACAGTTTACTGGAAACCATAAAATTATCATATTTAAACTATATAATGGAAGTACCAAATCTCAATTTTATCTTCTTTCAGATTAATTCTATAATCATTGATCTTTTGGTCAAGAGAATTGACTTACAAGATATAAAACTTGTATTTCTGGCTGTGATATTTAGTGTTACCATGATTGGCCATCAGGATAGTCTTGCTGTTATTCACTCATTGCAAATAGCTGATGAGACGGGGATGAAAGTGGAACAT
Organism: Octopus rubescens; assembly: GCA_027564515.1. Taxonomy (NCBI): domain Eukaryota; kingdom Metazoa; phylum Mollusca; class Cephalopoda; order Octopoda; family Octopodidae; genus Octopus; species Octopus rubescens. The sequence goes on along the minus strand of JAOPUL010000001.1, from coordinate 91,031,799 downwards.
TCTTCTCATCTAGTTAGGAGATTTTTCATTTAGATAATTAATTTCTTTTACTTGTTTCAGTCATTAAACTGCAGTCATGCTGGAGCATCGCCTTGAAGAATTTTTAGTCAAATGAATAGACTCCAGTACTTATTTTTTTTCTTTTTTAGCATGGTACTTATTCTATCATTCTCTTTTGCCAAACTGCTAAGTTACAGGGATGTAAACACACCAACACCAGTTGTCAAGCGATGGTGGTGGACAAACACAGACACAAAAACACACACACATATATGACAGGCTTCTTTTAGTTTCCGTCTACCAAATCCACACATAAGGCTTTGGTCGGCCCAAGGCTATAGTAGAAGACACTTGCCCAAGGTGCCATACAGTAGGACTGAACCTAGATCCATGTGGTTGGGAAATATATGAGGTGTATGTTTATTGGGTAAGGAGGTATAATGAAATGATGTGACCTCTCCACATCACTGCCAATGTTTTTACCATAAGCAGTTTTTCATAAGTTTGTACTAACAAACTGTGATATTTTGGCTTGTTTTCAATATTTTATTATTAGTAACAATCACTATACCTAGCAGACTTGGCTCCTTAGACTACGACACTTGCTCTCCCATCCGTTATATGGCTACATTAGATGCCAGGTTATTTTTTAATACATTTAAAAATAAAAATGTGTGACTTATGCACTGGCAAACATGCTATTCTAAATGATTTCATACATAAAATGTAACTTACTAAGGTTTAATCCAAGGATCTTTATAACAATTTCCTTGTCCGAACTCACCCCTTTTTAGCTTCTACTACTATTCTTTCTCTCTCTCTCTCTCTCTCACACATACACACACACACACACACACACACACACACAGAACAATCTGGTGTCTATAATTTTTCTTCTCTGACAAAAACAAATTAGAAATGTTAAAATTCTGTTCTGAACATACATTAAGTTATATTTCAAAATAATATCTATAATAACTATCACTTTCTCCATCTTGTCTCTGATTCCGATTGCACAACTAACAGATCCATACCCAGTTTGTTTCTCTCCAATTTACTTTCCATACATAGAAATTATGAAATATTGATATTCTACAACCTGTGCTCTGCTTAACAAACTACATGTAGTTCTATTGCATAAGATTCCATCCTATTTTCAGGGATAGTTTGTCAAAGACTACATTCCTTTTAAAGTTTACAAGTAGTTATTTATAGAGATTTGGCTGCTATTTTTAGGGGCTCTGTCTGTTTTGGCTACTATTTTTGGAAGCAGCTAGAGAATATTAAGAAGTATGTATGACTTCTGCAAGAGCAGCTAGGCATAGTAAGTGTTGGATGTATATGATTTGAGACCGGTATTGTTTGTGAGTAGAAAGAGTTGGGTTTTTATACCTGAGATGTATTTTGGTACCCTTTTATTTATTTGTTTATTTTTATTGGATTTGTCTGGAAGAAGGGTTTGTGCCTACATGGCCTTTGCAAGCCCTCAAGATTAGGCTTTTTGAAATTAGTAAGATTAGTACAAGTAAAATGAGGTCTATGTTTTTCAAATCCCTTTTTAGCAAGATATTCTGGGCTACCCGACCTTGAAGAGTGTGAAAACCCTCCAGATAGTATTGAGGTTGATAAGAATCAAAGAATGTGAGAAACAACTATCGAATAATCTGTGAGGCTCAGTACCAATGGGATATTTTGCTGACCCTATATGCAAAACCACTCCAGCAAATGGAGTGAAAGAAATTCAAGATTAATTCAATGATTAATTAACAACATAAGAAGGAGTACAAGGGATATAACAGAAAACTAAAAAAATAAATTGTAAAACTTTCCGACATATTTTCTGTGCAGCCTGTCTGTTTTACAGCAGCTTCCTGGGATCTCTTTCAAGTCTTTCTTGAATCAAGAGATTACCACCATCTCTGTTAACCACTCAGCAGTTATGGAGAAGTGGTACCTATCTGAGTTTAAAAAAATAAAAGTGGTATTATGGCCAAGAACACTAAACATTAACTTTTTAAAGAAATGAACCTGCAACCATCAAATTGGTTATTCTATATGATGTGATATTCAAGAACCTTAACTGTTAAGTAACATGAATAAGAAATGGGTTTTAATGAAAGGCTGGCTTCAATAATGCCTGAGGAAGTTTGCAAGGTTATGAAGAAAATAAATCTATATCTATAATAGCTACTACTTTCTCTCCCTTGTTCCTTGTTTATATTTTACAGCTAAGAGATTCATAGCCAGCTTCTTTCTCTCCAATTTACTTTCCATCAGGGCTAGATTTATAGGGGGGCGAAGAGGGCAATTGCCCCGGGCCACCCTCGATATCAGGGGCTCCCTACTACGAAGGGTATGGAACACTCAATACAGTGAGGGCCCACCTCCCAGCAATCTTGCATGAAGAGGCTCTCTTTTAATATACAAACATATCTTGATGTCTTACAAAATGTAATGGATTTTCTTTTATGATAAATAACCATAGATTTCTCCATTTCTCCACATTACCGACACCAATAATTTTCCAAGATTTTAATTCTTGTGTATGAGGGGACCCCGAGCTTGAAGTGCCCCCCACTTTAAATCCGGTCCTGCTTTCTATACATAGAAATGATGAAATATTGGTATTCTAGAGGTTGGGATAAGTAGGAGTAAGCTGTTGAAAATGGGAAATATTTTTGTATATGGTTTACTCTGCAGGTATACAATCAGATGGGTTTTTTTTCATCATATGTTACTTTATACATACCATTGTGTGTTAGAAGGAATTTTCACAAATTTTGACTGCATTAATAAAAACAAATGAAAGAAATAATTATCAAATTAATTTTCTATAAAAATATAATCTTTCTACAAACATGTTTTCTTTGTTAAAATTTTTGAACTGTTGAAAAAAAAAATATATATATTTGGTTTCTCATGAATGAAATTAAGACACTTTACCAAGGTTATTCTTCTGGAAGGAAACCCCTCCAAGATTATTAAATAGAAACATTCATATACGGATTCATGGAAAGTTTCAAGAGTGAAACTTTGTTGAATGAGTGAAAATCTTTCTTTCAGAGTTACTGTCAAGACAAATGGATTAATTATAAGTAAGGTTGATGTATTCACTGCTCAGAGAACACCCAAATTTAATGTGGATGACCTCCAAGATGGAGAATTGAACCCTGGAATATTGTTTTGGTGTGCTGCCATGTATCAAATGATTGATCCAGATAAATTGAATTACCTCACTTCTTCAGATCTTTTTAACCCTTTGCCTGTCCTATGTACCACATGTGATACACAGAACATATTTCCTTGGCATCCATACATCATATACGATACACGTCTCCAATTGTTTTTCAACCAGCAAAATAACTTGGGACTTATGAAAGGAAAGTTTTATATTATCTCAGAATGTATGAAACAAGTGTTAACTATAAATCTGCAAACAAAAATGAATTTTTAAGGCCAAACTTATGAAAATGCTTTGGACAGGCAAAGGGTTAATCATAAAAAGGGTGCAACCAGAGAAGATTCCCCAGTAAATCAAGATTATGTGGAAGATTAGGGATGCAAGGGGTTTATAACAGCTACAGATACGTGTTTGTGCAAGTTTCTCACCTGTAAATTGACTAATATGCAAATATGTACCAGTCAATCAAGATTCATAAATTGTTCAGCTTTGTATGATTTAGGAAAATTGGCATTAATCACAAGAGAAGACATTACCAATATCCTTCAGAAACTGGAAGAAGAGATGGGAGTTGAGGAGGCCTTGAATCCATGGACTCACTGCACTGGGTGGTTCCTCTGTAGCGTCTGAGAATGTTTGCAGACATCCCTACAGATATATTACAGCATACCAGCTTACTGCTATCTCAGAGGCTACACCAAGTTTCACAACAGATGAAGCTGAAAGAAATACTCTTTTGGCTCTCTTTTTTTTTTTCTTTGTTTCCTGAGTCTGGAGGAAGGAGCAGAAGCTGTGACCCTTACAGGCCCTCTGATGTCATTAATGTTCTGTTCAAAGCATTGCAAGTCAACACCTACAGGAAAGAGTGGGGAGGAGCATCTAGAGGGATGAAACTCTGAAAGAAGGATTGGACATAAGTGATTATTGTGGTTGGATGTACTAAGGTAGTGAAGGGTGGAGAGATGTGTGGTGGTGGTGGTGTGTGTGAGTGTGTGCTTCATTTAGGTATGTGACCAGCCATCTCCAACGAACAAACAAACTAAAACAACACCAGAAAGGGCCAAGTCATGAACTGGCTCCTCCTAGACAACACCTACATTGGCAAAGCTTATCAAGTATATTGTAGGAATCAGTTGAAGCTATTCCTTAAGGCATATTGAAAGTCTTACTGGAGGTAAGAAAAACACCAAATGTTGTCCATAATAGAACAACAGAGATAGTGAGAACCAAATTCCTTGAAGATTCCAGGTATCATACTGTTGGGAAGTGGTTTCATCAAGTTCCAGTCAAAAACTAAAAACATCTTTGGCATATTACCCTTCACTTCCATTTCATCATAGTGTTCAAAGTCAATATTGTAGTTGTTTAGTTTAGTTGTATTTATTTAAAAAATAGAATTGTATATCAAATTTTCATATTCTCTCTTTCACAGATAAACTTTTACAAGAACCTTTATTAGAAACTGTTTCTTTTCCATTATGAGTTTTCTTGTGTCGTCTTAAAGATTCATTATAAGAAAATTCCTTACCACATACATTGCAGACAAAGCTTTCCTCTCCGGTGTGTATCATTCTATGTCTCTTCAAAAAGTAATTAGAGGAGAAGGTTTCTCCACAAATTGTACAACGGAAAGGTTTCTCTCCAGTGTGTGATCTAATATGTTTTTTCAAATAATAATATGTAGATAGCTTTTCTCCACAAAACCTGCAATTATACCGTTTCTCACCAGTATGAACCATCATGTGATTTCTTAGATCACAGTTTCCAGAATAATCCTTACCACATATTTCACAATGGAATGGTTTCTCACCAGTATGTGTTCTTGTATGCTTTGTTAGTTGAGAATATTGAGAAAAATCTTTCCCACATGTTGAACAAAGGAAAGGTTTTTCCCCTGTGTGTATTCGAATGTGTCTTGCTAAAGATTGACCAAAAGAAAAATCTTTTCCACACGTTTCACAGTGGAATGGTTTTTCTCCAGAATGTGTCCTCAAATGGCATTTTAAATAATAATTAGTAGCAAAATCATTCCCACATATCTCGCAGTTGTATCGTTCCTCATCATAATGTGTTTTCAAATGTCTTTTTAATGATTCACAAAAAGCAAAATCCTTTCCACAAATCTCACAGTAAAAATGTCTTTCTCCTGTGTGTCCCCAAAGATGTCTTTTTAAAAGATACCCTGTAGAAAATAGTTTGTCACAAATTTCACAACGAAACGGTTTCTCCCCAGTATGTGCCCTGACATGTCTTTTTAACAAATAACTTGTGAAAAAGTCTTTATCACATATTTCACAAGTAAATGCTTTCTCACTCGGATGAATTCTGACATGTTTTTTAAGAAGATAATTAGAAGAAAAATTGGCATCACAAATTTTACATTGGAAAGGATTTTTTCCAGTATGCAATATCATATGTTTTTTAAAAAAGTAACTTGTTGAAAACTTTTCATTACAAACGGTGCACTGAAAAGGTTTTTCACCAGTATGCAGGCGCATATGATTTTTTAAGTTATAGTTTTCTGAAAATCCTTTATTGCATATTTTACAATGAAACTGCTTTCCATTGTGTTTTTGCGTGTGAACTTTTAAGAGAAAATTCTTCGTAAAACTTTTCCCACATATTTTACATTTAAAAGGCTTTATTTCTTTTGAATGTATTTTCATGTGTGCACTTAATTCCTTAGTCAAAGAAAAGGTCTCTTTACATATTCCACAGCTAAATATTTTTAATTTCAAATCCGTTTCCATATTGTTTGTTTAAATAAATTTCTTGCCTGTTTTTGCTTTGTGAAGAAATTAATATCTACCTTTGATCACAGAATATAATTTTAGTTCCAGCATTTCATCAGCAGTTAAGTTGCTTTGCATTTTCAGGAGCCACACCTGAAAAATATTACATTTCAATATTATCTGCACAAATTAATGACAAATATTCTGAATAGAAACATCTAATATCTCAATTAATTTTTTGACAAACTGGGGAAGTAATGCAAGCTGAGATATATGAAAATATAAAGCAAAACTATTGAACACGAGCTCACAGATCACACTATAATGATGGTGGGGGTAGAATGGGGATCATAGTAAAAATACTAATAATGGTGGCAGCTTTGATTAGCTTAAGTCTCAATAATAAGGATATTGATTAGGTAACCCTATAATCATTGGCAGCAGTATAAATCGAAAATGAAAAGTAAAAGAAAAAAAGAAAAATCAGATAGAAGAAATGTAGAGAGAAAAGAAGAGGGGGGGAACCAGGGGTGGCACAAGTCCCAGGATGGGGGTGTTCAGCTGCGCCCTGCAGTAATGACCGCGGTGGCATTGCCACTGAGAATAGCCAGCGACACACGCTGCAGTAGCCACTCCATCTTGCGGGGCTCATTTCTCCGACGGGCCGCAGCAGACCCTATTTGGTGGAGGAAGGCTGTGGTTCAAGGACCAAGGACACCAGACGGCTACCGGCACAAACTGATAGCATTCCGGCTCCTGTACTTACAGACCTTCCTCTCCTCTGTGTTGCAGGCTGTGACAACGGGTTTGAGGCAAAAGCCACAAGGTTGGTACCAGAGAAATTGTCACAGTACATCGCGTCCCAGTTTAGGGATCTGTGTCCCTCGAATGGGAAGAGGGGTATCCTATCAGGGTATTTGGTTTCTGATTTAGCCACTAGGCCAGCAATTTTTAGGGAAAGTTATTAGTCGATACTATCGATCCTAGTACTCAACCAGTACTTTATTTTATCACCCCAGGAGTGACAAAAAGCAAAGTTGACCCCATTGGGAATTGAACTTAGGGTGAAGAGAATTGGAAAAAAATACCACAAAGTATTTTGTCTAAGACTATAACGATTCTACCAACTGTATAATAATCCATTCTATACTGGGCACGAAGGCCCGAAATTTTGGGGGAGGGGAGTAGTCGATTTTATCGACCCCGGTCCGTAACTGGTACTCACTTTATCGACCCCGGAAGGATGAAAGGCAAAGTCGACCCCGGCGGCATTTGAACTCAGAACGTAAAGTCGGAAGAAATGCCGCTAAGCATTTCTCCCGGTGCGGTAACGATTCTGCCAGCTCGCCGCCTTTACCAACTGTATAATAATGATGATTGTATTAACTCCAGTTCTCCATGTCTATTTATTATCCAAGATGTAGTGATTTAGTCAACATTTTATAAGAGAAAAGACAAATGAAGAGGAAAGAGAGACTGAAAAGTTTAACTTGACATCATTTGTTAAGCTTTATTTTTTTTTAGTGGTTTTTGCCTTCAACATTCCCTGCAACCATAGACATTTGCTTAGGAATTGTGAGAACAAGTACTTTTAATAATGCCTTTTCTCATTTTATTCACTCCCCAATGAAATAGGAGTGGTGTTTGTTTTTAAGTAGAGTGATAATATAACTGTACAAGCAGTTACAAGTACTTCAATTCTCAATCTGCTTCTATATAGACTAATCATAAACATTGTCTATACAAACATTTGAAAACATTGACCAATAGAGTTAGTAGTAGTAGATGTGGAAATTTCCCAATGTTCTTCTAATAACAAGTCTCTTCTTAATATGTATAATGATGGCAATAGTAGACTAGACTGATAGCAATCTTACTATCTTATAGATTTCAACAATTATTTCATATCTCTCTTTCACCAGCTTCTCTTAATATGTTATATATTATAGTTCTATACTGGGCACAAAGGCCTGAAATTTTTGGGGGAGGGGAGTAGTCTATTTCATCAACCCCTGTTCGTAACTGGTACTTACTTTATCGACCCTGGAAAGATGAAAGGCGAAGTCAACCCTTGCAGCATTTGAACTCAGAATGTAAAGTCGGAAGAAATGCCACTAAGCATTTTTCCTGGCGTGCTAACGATTCTGCCAATTTGCCACCTTATATAGTTATAATAATGACTTTTTACTGCCACAAGGACAACAAATGAAGCACATTACATGGACAAATTACAAAATGGTGGGGGAGAGGGGGGGCTTACTGTGATTATAGAAAATAAGCATCATCATCATCATCCTTTAACGTCTGTTTTCCATGCTGGCATGGGTTGGATGGTTTGACAGGATCTGGTGAATCGCAGGACTGCTTCAAGCTTAAATGTTTGTTTTGGCATGGTTTCTACCACTGGATGCCCTTCCAAATACCAACCACTTTACAGTGTGTTCTGGGTGCTTTTTTCATGCAACCAGCATTAGTGGGGATGCAAAGTAACTGGCAAGACAAAAAAAGAAAAGGAAAAATCCCCCTCAACTAAGTACGGGGTAGGGGAGTATTTGAGAGGAGGAGTGGTTTAATGTCAGCTGTTGAGAGGCTAAAGTATGATAGAGGTAAAAGGCCAGGTGTCATGCTATACAAGAGATACATGGCTACCCCGCTTTATATAAGGATGGTGGAAGTAACTGGAAAGAAAGTATAAGGGTGGTGACGAGATGTCAGAGTATCTTAGGATATAAAAAGATGAGTATAAGAGAGAGGTATGAGAAACAAAAAAGAAAAACATGCAATGAAATAGTTATAATAAAAGTGTCTCAATAGAAGAACAGTTCCCTAGGACCAATCACAGAATCCTACAGATCTTAGATGACTTTGGCTATCATAGGGTTTCTATCAGTTGTGGTCACTGACCTACAACATCCATATGTTCAGAGTAGGTTCACTCAACCAAGCCATACTCAATCACCTTTTAAGAAATTTACCAGAACAGGTGTGACTGTGTGGTAAGAAGCTTGCTTCCCAACCACATGGTTCTGGGTTCAGTCCCACTGCGTGGCACCTTGGGCAAGTGTC
>JAOPUL010000001.1:90922638-90935560 GCA_027564515.1 Octopus rubescens | reverse complement strand
TATCTATCTATCTATCTATCTATCTATCTATCTATCTATCTATCTATCTATCTATCTATCTATCTATCTATCTAGGCTTGGTAGTACAGACAAAAACTTAAAACATGAATATTTTTCTTTATTTACTAGTTTCAGCTGGAGAGCTGTGTCCATGCTAGGGCACCGCCGTTATATATATATATATATATATATATATGTATATATATTTAACATATATTCATATATATATATTTATTATATTTTATATTATTATCTTTTAACGTCTGCCAATTAAAAAGGTATGAAAAATATATGTACAGATCAGTGTGCAGAGAGAGAGAGAGAAAGAGAGAGAGAGAGAGAGAGATTGATTTAGAAAGGCATAGACACATACATGTACATACTGCCAGGCAGATGTAGACTGACACACAGACAGACAAGCAAATATAGAGACGAAGACTTAAAGTGAGCCACACTGACATAGTAACAGATGTCAGAAGATGATGGGAGAGGCAGAAGAGGGGACAGGTGTTTCTAGATTGTAAACAGACCGAGGGGCTGATAGATAGAAAGATTAGAAGATAGTGAAAGATAGGGTGTTGGTGTTTGTGTGTGAAAGAGAGAAAGAGAGGGGGGTGAGGAGAAAGAAAGAGAGAGAGAGAGGGGGAGGTATGAAAGGGGTGTAGACAGAGGAAAAATGTTGGAAAGTGTAAAAGTTTGTATCATACATATACGCAATCATAAATAAGTCTGATTGTGTGTGTATATACACATACATACGTACATAGATGCATATACACATACATACATACATACTTACATACATACATACATACATACATGCATACATACATAAAAGCATATACACTGCATACATACATACATACATACATACATACATACATACATACATACATACATACATACATACACAAATATACAGATACATACACATATACATACACACAGATACACACACACACACACACACACACACACACACACACACACACACACACACACACACACACATATGTATATCTTTTATCTTTCATTTGTTTCAGTCATTGGAGTGTGGCCATGCTGGGGCACCGCCATGAAGGGTTTGGTTGACCCCTGTCCTTTTGTTTTTCTAAGTTTGGTACTTATTTTACCTCTTTCTTTTAACGAACAGTTAAGTTACTTGGACGTAGACAAACCAACACCGGTTATCATCAAACAGGAGACAAACACCCACCCTTCTGTCTTTCCTTCCTTCCTTTCTTCGTTCTTCCTTTCTTTCTTTCTTTCTTTCCTTCTTTCTTCTTTCTTTCTTTCTTTCTTTCTTTCTTTCTTTCTTTCTTCCTGTCTTTCTTTCCTTCTTTCCTTCTTTCCTTCCTTCTTTCTGTATTTCCTTGCTTCTTTCTTTCTTTCTTTCTTTCTTTTCTTTTCTTTCTTTCTTTCTTTCTTTCTTTCTTTCTTTCTTTCCTTCTTTCTGTATTTCCTTGCTTCTTTCCTTCTTTCTTTTTCTTTCTTTCTTTCTTTCTTTCTTTCTTCCTGTCTTTCTTTCCTTCTTTCCTTCCTTCTTTCTGTATTTCCTTGCTTCTTTCTTTTTTTTGTTTGTTTGTTTGTTTGTTTGTTTGTTTGTTTGTTTCTTTCTTTCTTTCTTTCCTTCCTTCTTTCTGTATTTCCTTGCTTCTTTCCTCCTCTCTTTCTTTCTTCCTTTCTTTCTTTCCTTCTTTCTTTCTTCCTTGAGGGACTTCTTTCAGTGTCCTCCTGCCAAATTCACTCACAAGGTTTCGGTCGGCCCAAGTCTATTGTAGATGACAGTTGTTCAAGGTGCCACGCAATGGGACTGAATCCGGAACCATGTAATTGAGAAAGAAACTTCTTACCATACACACTCGAGCAACCGTACACATACACGTACACACATACACACACAAACTGACACACATTCAATGACACATCAATACATGCTGTCCTCCCGAGCGAAATCTCTACTAGAGTCTCTATGTGGTGGTCACAGCAGGAACGTCATTCAACATTCGATTTAAGAATTGAACTGGATCTCAACAACAACAATGATGAATCTGACTCAGCGAGTCACACAGTTACACGCCTTGACCACATTAACTCTTCTGCCTTGAACACCAACTTTAGCCTACTGTCCAATCCACACAAGCCATCTTTTAACCATGTGAACTACATGTGTTTTCATAAACCGTCTTCTTTCCACCGGATTCCTCCCTCTCCTCTTTCCGACGAAGGGCTATCTCCGAAACGTTAAATGTACTCTTTTTCCTTCTTTTTTTTCCATCCGAGCGTGAATCCATTACACTCTATATGTGTCCTCTTGACTGTTGTTGTTTTTTTTATTGTTCATTACTACACACACACACATACACACACACACACATATATATATGCACAAATATATATATATATATTTGTGTGTGTACGTATGTATATATATATATATATTTGTGTATATATATATATATACATATATGCACAAATATATATAAACAACGGGCTTCTTTCAGTTTCCGTCTATCAAATCTACTCGCTGACTTTTGGCGGCCTGAGGGTATAGTAGACGTCACTTGGCCAATGCGCCGCGCAGTGGAATTGAACCCGGAATCATGTGGTTGGGAAGCATTATTATTATTATTAGTCAATTCGTTAACATTTAACGAATTGACTAATCGATTGTTTGGTTAATCATGCGATCGATCAATCAATCAATGAGTGAATTATTCAGCTTAGTTAGTCGAAGTTCTTTCGTCACCATTCGCGACAAGCTGTTCTAAAATCACTCCTTCAGCTGAACTCGCAATGTCCCATTCCCCTGACATATGACAGCAGTTGGACTGCGTCCTAAGCTAGCAATGATTTCATATTCCAGTCCCTACCGGTTTCATCGACACTGACCGACAATCTTACAAGAGAGAAGCTTGTCTTAATCTCCTTACCAGTTCAGCAATATTTATTAAGGGTCAGGATGTTTGTCAATAGAATGTAATTCTCCGTCTGTCTGTCTGTCTCTGTCTGTCTGTCTGTCTGTCTGTCTGTCTGTCTGTCTGTCTGTCTGTCTGTCTGTCTCTCTCCTCTCTCTCTCTCACCCACACCCACAGGCACTTCTTTATTCATTTTTCTTCGACAATACTGTACAGACAGCATATACTTGAACGCTGTAATTTTCTAAAGTTTGTATTTTAAAAATTATCTCTTAGAAAAGTTCGTGCGCGGACTCATATAATACGGCAGTTAGAAAATAATACACTCAGCTGGAGACCATCAACTGTGACCACTGATATGAATCGTCAGTGAATGGACAAATCGATTCGTGCAGACAGATGAGTCACAAACCGCAAACTTGGTACACAACTGGACTACGTCCACAATGCATTATGGAATATGATGGAAGACTTTTGATATCGAATAGTGTGTACAAAGTAGATACCTTGGTAATTGACACTCGATTTGTAGGAGAGAAGGTTGGAACTGGAAGTCTACTCTGATATGCTGAAAGCGTTTGAATCCAATGAAGCCACGTGGTTTTTTCCGATTTCGTGATAGGGAACAAAATGAAGGAATATTTTTATGAGCCGGAATCGGAGGCTCAGTCCATAGAATGTCGACTCAAATCTTCTCCAAGATCTAAGAATTTCAAGAATCACTGATTGGCACAGAAAACAAACAACGGTGACTGTTTGCAGCAGGATATGGGGTACATTCTCTTTGATTTGCTGAAATATGGCTGCAAATAGGGGTACATTGAGATACTAAAAAAATGTTTAGAGAAGCCATTAGATGGAAGGTGCCGAATAAAAGTATGGAAACGATTCACATTCACAATGACAATGTACTGTCACAGAATCTTCAGCATATCGAGTTGGATAGTTGTTCCTTAGTCACTGTACAGCCTAGGTTTTGTGTCCTCCGACTTCCTCCTATTAGGCCTGGTGAGGACAAAATTCAGGAACAATGATCTGATCACAACGTCGAAGCGAAAACGGCTCAATAACTTGGTACAACAGTGCACACTTAAGATTTTTCAAAGAGGATTCATGAGTTAGGTTCAATGATGGGGGAAATGCTCCACTACTGATAGAGACTCTATTGAATAGTACCTTTCGATTGAGGAAGAGTACTCTCTACTAAGTTAGGCAATTTGAACTACTTATGTCAGTTGATAAAATAAGTTATGCCTAATCTTGCTACAGTACAATGTTGGTATTTACTTTCACTTATCAACAACTCTATAACTGAAGAGCATAAATAGATAGAGAGGTTTCTGAGCATTATAGATTGATTAGCAGATGGATTTTGACAATGTGTTCTTCTCATTCGTAGTTTCTAGTAACATTAACCATGAGGTAGCATGACGGACAGGAAGGTAAATGAAATATAACTTCAGCAAACGGAAAGCAATTTTACAAATTCAAACAAACGAAAGACTTATAGGAAAATGGCACAGATCCCTACTAAGTCGCACAGACAAGTAGATTACGGAAAATCGACAGGATATTGTTGTCAAAAGCAATCAGGAAAAGAAGTGATACATGATCGATATTATTAATATCAGTAGATGATAATTTATCTCTGAAAGAAATGCAGAATTTATCATTCAGGAAATGATATATCGCAAATTTTGGTTGAAATATTTAAGAGGCGAACATAAAAGTGTGAGCAGAGATGTTTAATAACATATTGAAAGAGCCGGAAACAACTGAACGTCTCCCGGAAGTAAAAACTACCTTAATACCAAACACTAAAGAAACAGTAAATCTTCACACCAACAGGCCCATAACCTGAATGACTACAGCTTACAAACCTTGACTTAATATCGAGGAGATAAATAACTAACTGTAAAAAAATCCCTTTTAGAAGACCAGATGAAAAGAAATGATATTGCAAAGAAATATGTGGTTACAACGATCAATTACGGACCAACAAAGTTATAACCGAAGAATATTGGAGGAAGAATAACGTGAACATGGAATGGGTTGATTACCAGAAGGCTTTTCATAGTGTTCTCCACACATGAACCCTGAAAACATTAGCCATATGTAAGACTTGTACCTATTGCTTACCCCAAAGTTTACACTCAATAATAATCAGGTATATTAAGCATGTCATCCATAAACGGCAAACGCTATCAAAAGAGATAATTATAAAACCAAAACTCATTTCTTTATAAAAATAAATAGGCAATATTTCTATGGGTGTCTATCTCCCAGTTTCTTTCCTGTTTGAATGAACACCGTAAACAAATCTTTTAATGAAAATGGTCTCGGATACAAGTGCTATGAGAAGAACAATGAAGGTGTCGGTTGCAAGTTATAAAAGACTAGAAACACTGCTACAGAGTGTGCACGTTTAAGTTTTACAAGAGACCGTAAATGAAATTCTGGTTAGAGAAATGCACAGGCATTTAATTAAGAACATAAGTGTCATGTTTAATAATGAAACACAGACAGGAGATTTGAATCAAACACATATTTACAAATACTTAGGAATTAATAAACTAGACTGAACACAAAACACCAATGAAAGAAAAGGTTAAGGAAGACAGTTATACTGGTATAAGATAAAGACTTGAAATAGAACTAATTTTCAAAATATAAAGTACCTCCTATCAACGTTCTAGTTGTTCCATTTATAAGTTATACTTCTTGAATTCTCAATTGGACGCTAAAGGAATTAGCAAGATTACAATGGAAAATAAGATAAATAATGATTGCATTTAAAATGCATCACTCTAAACACAACACAGAAGTATTACATTTACTACGAATGCAAAAATGAAGAGGTCTTCTGTGATAGAAACTATTATATATTAGATCTACCGTAGGACTAGAGTAAAGAATAACAGAAAATAATTAAAAATAGCTACACATCAATAAAAAAAAAGTATCTACCATTTGATGAAAGCAAAGAAATATACCACAAAGGTTGAAATAACTGGCACAACTGTGAGGTTAAGAAGCTCACTTTTGAAACACGTGCTTTTGGGTTCAATCCCATTGTGCGGCACATTGAGCAATTATCTTCTACTATAGCCCTGGGCTGACCAATGTCTTGTAAGTGAATTTGGTAGATGGAAACAGTGTGGAAACTCGTCGTATATATATATATATATAAATACATACATAAATACATATATATCCAAAATAGAGGGCCAAATGGCCATAAGCCGTAATACTAGATTACCGGGTAGGTAAGAATTATTATCAAATTAATTAATAGAGGGCTCACGGAGAGAGCATGTATTACTAGAAATAGGAGCCGAAAATCTCCAAGCTTATTAAATTATAGTCTGATATTGTATTGAAGAGGGACGCAATTATCCCCAAGGAATCTCCGAAACTCAAGTACGATGCATCACGACGCTGTTTCAACTGATGAGGATAATTGTGTTCCCTGTCAATACAATATCGGACTATAATTTAACAAGCTTGGAAATTTTCGGCTCCTATTTCTAGTAATACAGGCTCTCTCCGTGAGCACTCTATTCATTAATTTGATATATATACGTATATATCGTACACACACACAAACACATACACACGCGCACGCACGCACGCACACACACACACACACACACACACACACACACACACACACACACACACACACTCACACACAAAGATAACACTTCATTTGTATATTTTTAAATATTCCCATGTTCTGCTATTTGGCCGAACCTACGGCTAAGAGTCCTTAAATCGAAAACTCTTCAGTATATTTTTACGAATAACTCTCATATCCTGTACTAAACCACTTAGAGATACTTAGCTCTCCAAATATCAAGTCACATCAAAACAATAAACAATTTAAATAAATTATATTCGTAAACTTGACAATTTCTGTCTAACGAATAGTTTCCCTGTAGAGGAAATATATATTTCAAAGTTAGCGTTCAATATTTTCAATTATTCATAATCTTAAATCATCATGATTTTTAAAAAATTAACACAGGATTAATTCTGTGGTAAAGTAGCTTGAACTCAGAATGTAAAATATCATAACTAAATAACTCATACGTTCTTTAGCTTGTTCAACTTTTCTAAATCTGACTAAGTTTGTCACATTTTGTACCATTGGCATCTCTGTATGAAATGTTTTACACAAATCTTACAAGTATCTGTCTCTTCGGCTTCAACTTCCAATTTCAGAGAAAGTTGGATAACATTGAGTGACAAGATTTCGTACTCAACAGTGTATATTCTTGCAGAGTCAAAAGTTTTAGCTTGGTTGAGTATAGAATTTTCGATAAGTGTCAAACGAATGTCTACTCATGTAATACCTGCAATTAAAAAAAATGTCTCGTTACGTGTTCGCTAGCATTTAATGCTTTTGAAACAGGGTTGAGTACACAATCTCAAAATAATGTTTAAGGGCATGAACAAGATGAGCATGTTTGATTAGATCATCAAATGTATGATTGAAACATGTTTGATTAGATCATCAAATGTATGTTTTTTCTGGTATCGGGCTGATCATCAGGAATGTTGTCATAAACGTGCACAGTTACTAAAATGTTATTAAAGTTTTTAACGAAGATTTCTTAGCATAAAAATCTGCAAGTTTGAAAAGTTGTCCATTTTGATGTGAATAAAACGTGGTGAAGTGAAAGGAAAGTAGAATAGCTTTATTCGGCTCAAAAAAGACATTGTTTCACATTTTGAAGTATCTTACTCTCAGTCTATCATGCCTTCCTTCATGCAGCCATCATCAGGATCTGAGGCGATACATGATTAAAACTGGACAATGGAGACATTGCAACAAGTCACACTGTACAACATGTACAACTGTCTCACTATATCTCATACGATTCATCAGCGTTTTTCAGATTGTGTAGCAGCATCCTCATCTAGGTGGAGACGTCGTATAGTTGGAAAACAGATCTGTGGGTCATGTCTTGTTTTGCTGACATCTCGTATGCCACAGGCGGCTCAATCATGGCTGACAAAGGTTTACACAACGACGAGAACATTTTACACAAACAAATAACTCAAGTCAAAGATCTGAACTAATGTGAACATCTTTACACATTACGTCTTCTAATTGGATAGAAAACATTAATATTATATTTACACATTTTTCTTATATTTTTACTTGTTCCACTCATTGAACTGCAGCCATGCTGGTGTACCGCCTTAAAGGGTTTAGTCGAGTAAAACTACCCTAGTACTTATTTTAAGTATGGTGCATTTTCTATTCGTCTCTTTTGCCGAACTGCTAGGTAATGGTGACGTAAACAAACCAACATCAGTTATCAAACGGTGATAGGAGACAAAGCCACACACACACACGCACATATACGAGCTGCGTTCAAAAAGTATCCGACTTAATTTCCCCCCCCAAAAAAAACTAATGCCGCCGCATGGGCAAAATCCTTTGGATGGGAGGTGGCGCCACCCTTCCTACGCATGACTAAACATTTTCGCGCCGGTAAGCCGCATCAGTTCTTAGCTGTTATGCCTAGATTATAGACGTGAAGTGCACGCTCGTCGGATTTTCGTTTTCACTGAACGCATCGAGCACAGATATTGCATCAAGTTTTGCCAAAAGCTTAGTAATACTCAAGCTCAAACCATCCAGAAGATTCAGCAGGCTTTTGGCGATGATGCCATGGGCAAAATTCAGATCAAGGAGTGGTGCGACATGTTAAAAAATGGCTGCACCTCAGTGGAGAGCGAGGCACGCTCAAGCAGGCCATTTATAAGCCGAAACAAGGAACCGATTGAGAAGATTCAGTGAATAGTCATGAAAAACTGTCGAGTAACAATCCAGGAAATTGCTCATGAAGTGGAAATAAGCAGAGGATCAGTGCATTCCATTTTAATGGAGGATTTGTGCATGCGGAGAGTGTCGGCGAAATTCGTCCCTGGCGGAGCAACAGTGGCAAGTCTGCATGGAAATCGCTTAGGACATGTTAGACTGTGCAAACCACAACCCAAACTTCATGAAGACCACCATCACTGGTAGTGAGATATGGTTTTATGATCGATGCATTCGGTCATCTTGCGCAAAAACGAAAATCGGACGAACGCGCACTACATGTCTGTACTCTAGGCGTAACAACCGGGAACTGACGCGGTCTACTGGTGAGACATTTTTCACGCATGCGCTGGAAGAGTGGCGTCACCTCCCACCCAAAGGATTTTGCCCATGCGGCATTAGTTTTGGCGGGAAATAATAAAGGCGGATACTTTTCGACGCACCTCATATACACAACAGGTTTCCTCATAAT
Source organism: Octopus rubescens (assembly GCA_027564515.1). NCBI lineage: Eukaryota > Metazoa > Mollusca > Cephalopoda > Octopoda > Octopodidae > Octopus > Octopus rubescens. Next base: position 90,926,337 of record JAOPUL010000001.1, on the reverse strand, counting down.
TTTTGCCTCCCAAATTCACTCACAAGGCATTGGTAAGCCCAGAGCTATAGTAAAAGACACAGGCCCAAGATTCCACACAGTGGAACTGAACCCCAAACCATGTAGTTGGGGAGCAAACTTCTTAACCACACAACCACACTTGCACCTGAAACGTCTCCACTTATTTGCTAATTACATTACAGAACACACTGCATACATTTTATCACAGCACGGGCATGAGAGAGGTTGCCATTCCCTCAACAACACAAGACTAAGAGGTCTTCTAAACATTACAATGTATCTGCTCGTTCATTAACGACGTAACAGAGTACTGTACTACATCATCATCATCATTTAGCGTCCGTTTTCCTTGCTGGCATGGGTTAGACGGTTCAACTGGAGACTGGCAAGCCGGAGAACTGCACCAGACTGTTTTGGCTTGGTTTCTACGGCTGGATGCCCTTCTTAACGCCAACCACTCCAAAGAATGTTCCAGGTGCCTTTAACATGTCACTGGCATGGGTGTTTTTAACGTGTCACCAGTACATATATTTTATTGTGGCACCAGCACTGCCCGCAGTATTTTATCTGAGACTCTAACATTCTGAGTTCAAATCATACTGAGATCAGCTTTGTCTTTTATCCTTTCAGGATCCATAAAATATAATGTCATTCAAGTGATGGAGTCAATTTATATTCCTCTAATGTATCTGAGATGTAAAAGGAGTTATAGAATTATAATAGAAGAAAAAGAAAACCAGTACTAAAGCATGGCCTTTTCATATTGGCTAAACTAAAAAAAAACAGCTAAGAATTTCCAAATTAAAGACCATATTCTTATAAAAAACACTTTTTAAAAAACAATTGGGATGTTATTTGCAATACCAGAATCCTTTTACCAAAACTGAAAGCAATCCTTAAATATGGGAATTAAGCAAAATACAACGGATTTCCAGTTTGTTAAATATATCACCAAATAATTCTTGTTTTAGTTACATCAATTATGCTAATTTTTTGGCATACATTATAGAGAAGTACATAAGGTCAAGCATAAATAACACAAAAATGTGTGACCCAACGAGAGCCTCTATATAGTCATTTGACTCACTGGAAATAGCAGCCAAATCTCCTACAAATTATAATTTACTGCTTTAAATAAAATGTAGTGCTAGGTATAAAGAAAGACAGAATGGTCTTGACCAGAATACCTTTGATTATAAATTTACTCAATCATGACTGACCTGGGGCTAAACAACAATGGCAACACAAATATATACATCTTTTCTCTTCTACTCTACATATGGCAAGTTAATCAAAGTTGGCTAGCTGTCCAAGACTGCTTGATAATTACCAGCCAGATATGTTTCCGGGCAGCTTGGACTAACATCAAAACCTACCAGTGAAACTGTGCCAATGAATTATAAAGAATACTGTTTACACTTCATGTCTCTTCAAATTCAGACATAATCAATAACTAAAAATGTTTACCAGCCTCACATTCCAGGATTGAGTAGCACAATCCAACTTCTCAATGGTGATTGTAAAATTACATTTTATGGAGTTTCACCCCTCCTCCCATGGTGTGGCTATAGGTGCTGGTACAGCTGTGTGCTTAAGAAGCTTGCTTCTCAACCATGTGGTCTTGGGTTCAGTCCCACTGCATGGCACCTTGGGCAAGAGTCTTCTACTATAGTCCTTGACTGACCAAAGCCTTGTGAGTGGATTTGGTTGACAGAAACTGAAAGAAATCCATTGTATGTGTGTGTCTTTATCATCATCATCACCATCATCATCCACTTTTCCATGCTTGCATGGGCCAGACAGAATTTATTGAACTAGATTTTTTTTCTCCAGCTGGATGCCTGTCCTGTTGCCAACCCTCAACTGTTCCCAAGCAAGGTAATATTTCTCCAGGGCCAGACATGTTATTCTTTTTTTTGCAGAATATTGGAAATGAAGGACATTCATTTACAACAATCATGGACTGACAAGGCAAGGAGACACAAACACACAAACACATATATATATATATGTATGTATATGTATACAATGGGCTTCTTTCAGTTGACATCTACCAAATCTACTTTAGTTGACTCAGGGTTATTGTAGAAAGCATTTACCCAAGGTGTCATGCAGTGAAACTGAACCTGAAGCCAGATGGCTGGGAAGCAAACTTCTTAGCCACACAGCTACGGCTATGCCTATATATGTATATATACATGTATGTGTGCGTGTGTGTGTGCAAGCAAGGAAAAGTGAACATTAAGTCATGGTGATAATCATGACAGTAGTTATCCAAAATTAAACATTTCTCTTAAATTACATAGCATGAGGATTAAAAAATGCAACATTATTTACTAAAAGTAACAACAAATGAAATATGATTTCTGGCAATATAAGAGAATTTGCTGCACAACTGAACCACACTGTCAAAAGTTCAAACCTTAGTATAGACATTCAGTTGATTCTATTGGTGAAACAGATTACTTTATTTGTTTCAAATTTCCTAGTGCTTATTTGATGCATATCAGAAAGCAAAACAAAATAAACCAAACAGAAATAGATAAAAGAATGTTGAACCAAATATTGTCACCAATTTTGTCCAATAATAGTTTAGCAATGCTCACTGTCTCTTAGTTATTAAAAATTGTTGAGATACCTTTAATAACGTATTTTGGTTTATATTATAATTTGGCAATGACCATCATTCACCACTTGGAGTCAGTAATTCTGACCAAATATTATCTCATATATAACACGTATGCCACAAATACAAGTATTAGTTTATAAAACAAAAACAAAAAGAAACAACAACAACAAAACTGCAATTATATTTTAATGAAAAATTTCTCTCTTATTTAAATTTACATCAAAATATGTGATAATTCCATATTGTCAAGATTTCAGAAAGTGAATATATAAAAAATATATCATTTGATTAGATTTGAAGTAAATTTATATATAAAAAAAAAACAAAAAAAAGATCATAATTTGCCATAAAGAATAAAGTAAAGTATGCACATTCACATATACTACATACATATACATATAAACACACATGAGTGTGTGTGTGTGTGTGTGTGATAAATACACAATATTGTTAAATCCAACTTTGTGTATAGGTCTGGTATATGTTTACTCATGTGTAATATAAACAAAGATATGTGAACCCCATATATCATCCTCCTCCTCCTTTAACGTCTGTTTTCCATGCTAGCATGGGTTGGATGGATATATGTTTCATTCAGTCAGAAACAATCACAGTTTACAACAATTCAGTTCTTCTCAGTCACTAATGAGTTGTGTTGTTGATTAAACGATCAACTGAATGAAACCATGGTGTGGAAATGTGATCTTTGTTTACCTTACACATAATCAACAATGTTACATATTTATTATTCTTTAACAAGAATAGTATTGACAGTGACTTCGAAGTTATGGCCGGCTAAGCCCTCATCTGATGATGGCATGGCCTAACAGGCTGAAATTTTGAAGTCACTGTCTATTCTTGTTAAAGAATAATAAATATGTACTCTAAAAAGTATTGAGTAATCCTTCAGTTTAATGGAAAATTGTTTTTATAATAACTTGACAGAAAACAAACATCTATCTGAAATATAGAACTCAATACATTGGTAAAGTGTATATACACACACATACATGTATGTATGTATGTATGTATGTATGTATGTATGTATGTATGTATGTATGTATGTATGT
>JAOPUL010000001.1:90884026-90895267 GCA_027564515.1 Octopus rubescens | reverse complement strand
TAACATTTTACCTTACATGGCCAAAGCTATTTTTGCTATTATTGCCAATAAATTGAATTGAATTGAATTGAATATTTAATACTGTAAATATCATCCATAATTTCCTTCATATTCTATTACTTCTCTCCATTTATTTGTAAGTTTTTGAATGCCTGATTTGAATGAAATGAATAACTTTTCTAAGTCTTCCATCCTGGCCCTACTTTTCCAATATAAATGGTTTTGCAAAGATTTAAATAAGTAGAAATCTGTTGGAGTAAAGTCAGGTGGGTGATTTCAAAACATTTTTAGTGGTTTGTGCAATGTGAAGCTGAGCATTATCTTGATGAAAGAACTCCCTGCCTGCAGGTTATTAAGACAGGAAAGTTTTTCATCCAAAGCAGTCTTCAAATAGTAAAGTTGCTAAAAGTAGACAGAAGTGATTGTTTGATTCAGCCCCAAAAGCTCATAATGAATAAGTTATTTTATATCTAATTAAAACAATCAATAAAATTTTCTTTGGATGAAGTCTTCCTTGTGGATGCAATATAAATTTTTGATTTGGGCTTAGCCATTATCTGTAACACGCAAAATTGCTATAAAGAATCTGTTTCTCATCTACAGGCACAATCCAGTTTTAAAATGGTGCCTGGAGTTTACATGTATAGAGTGATTCACAACAGCCAGGTCTTGGTTGACAATTTGCCACTGAAAAAACATGAGGAACCCATTTTCCCCATCATCATCATCATCATCATCCTTTTAACGTCTGTTTTCCATGCTGGCATGGATTAGATGGTTTGACTAGAAACTGGCAAGCTGGGGAGCTGCACCAGACTCCAGTCTATTTTGGAATTGGTTTCTACAGCTTGATGCCCTTCCTAACGCCAACCACTCCAGAGAGTGTACCAGGTGCCTTTGACGTGTCACCGGCACATAAATACATATATATATATATACGATGGGCTTCTTTCAGTTTCCGTCTACCGAATCCATTCACAAGGCTCTGGTCGGCCCGAGGCTATAATATAAGACACTTGCCCAAAGTGCCAGGCAGTGGGACTGAACCCAGAACCTTGGGGTTGGGAAGCAAGCTTCTTACCACACAGCCAATATATTAAAACAAAGAATGTGTGTGTGTCTGTCTGTTACCTTCTAGCACCAAAACCGCTAAACCAATTGTTATCAAACTTCACACACACATTAGTCATGTTTACAGGCAAGTTTTAAGCACAAAATGGTTTCAAAGGGGAAAACCGCATATAGCAGGTATTTTTTCCACTTTTCCCCCTCTTACTCATGCAATTTTCCACTGACTTCTAACTCCTCATGTAGGATAAGTGTGCTTGCAGAATCCCAATGCCATTAATAGTTTTTCGAAAATCGATCGCATTGATCAGTTCCACCGCGGAAAATGCGTTTCACCACAATTTGTGGTTAACTAAACGCATTTTTCGTTGTTTGATATGTCAATGCAATCGCTATTTGGAAAAATATTAATGTCATTGGGATTCTGCAAGCAGACTTATCATACACGCGAAGTTTGAAGAAAATCGGCGGAAAATTGCACGAGTAAGAGGGGGAAAAGTGGAAAAAAATACCAGTTATACGCAGTTTTCCCCTTTGACACGGTTGAACTTTGAAAGCATTTTGTAGTTAAAACCTGCCCATAACCAATAGTAATGTGTGTGTAAAGTTTGAAAAAGATCGGTTTAGCGGTTTTAGTGCTAGAAAGTAACAGACTGTAGTAGCCATAGCATTGCTTATCTAATCTACCTATCTAATATATTAAAACAAAGAATGTGTGTGTGTGTGTGTCTGTCTGTCTGTCTGTAAGTTACCTTCTAGCACCAAAACCGGTAAACTGATTTTCTTCAAACTTCACACATATATTGCTCATGTTTATGGGCAGGTTATAAGTACAAAATTGTTTCAAAGTTCAACCGCGTAAAAGGGGAAAACTGCGTATAACAGGTATTTTTTCAACTTTTTCCCCTCTTACACATGCAACTTTCCACCGATTTTCTTCAAATTTATTGACTGCATTCAAGCTTTTTTGTCGGAACTATTGCAATGTTCAAGAAATCACCCAAGCAATGCCGGGTATGCCTGCTAGTAATATATTGATTTCTATACTGGGCACGAAGGCCCAAAATTACATCGACCCCAGTTCGTAACTGGTACTCACTTTATCGACCCCGGAAGGATGAAAGGCAAAGTCAACCCTGGCGGCATTTGAACTCAGAATGTAAAGTAGGGAAAATTGCCGCTAAGCATTTTTCCCGGCGTGCTAACGATTCTACCAGCTCACCGCCTTTATTAGTAGTAATAATGATAATATTTTAGATTTACTTACACCAGGCAGATCTTTCTCCATAGAAAACAGTGAAATGTTCAGTCGGATTAGCTAACCCTGAAGTTGAAAAATATACAGCAACTTAGAAATGCCAGTAGAAAATGAAATATTTTAAAGTATCTTATTTATCAATTATAGAAAGTAACATTTGTCTTATTTACTACAAAATAGTAAAAAATATAAATAACCTTCATCCAAAACAATAGCAACATTCATTTGTTTAAATTCTTCTCGCTTTACAAACAAGTTCATACCAAGTTTACCACCAATTTCTTCATCTAGAAAAGAAAGAATAAGGCAGAAATCATCTCATGCTACTAAACAACATTAAATGTTTAAGGAGCAGAAAAAATAAGAAAAGAATGTTAATTTGCATTGACAATAATTGTTTCTAAATTTGGCACAAGGCCAGCAATTTTAGTGGGAAGTTGATTGCATTGGCCCCAATACTTGACTGATACTCTATTTTATTGACCCCAGAGGGGTGAAAGGTGAAAGTGATCTCAGTGGGATTTGAACTGAAATTGTAATGTGTCAGCAGAAATTCCACAATAAGGTGCTCTAACAATTCAGCCAGTTGGCCACCTTTGCATTAAAATAATGCAGTGCAACACATGCCAAGCACTTTTTCTGTTGCACACTCAACAATGGAAAATGGTGAAGAACATGTACACAATTCTTCGTTTTCAAGACAACTTTAAAAAAAACCCCCAAAAAAACATCATAAACATCATCATACTTGTTTCAACAACTACCTTTCCATGTTTGCATGGGTCAGAGGAAATTAGTTGAATTGGATTTTCTGCAGTTAGAGCCCTTCCTGTTACAAACCCTCACCTGTTTCTAAGCAAGGTAATATTTACCCTGGCTGAGCATGTTTTCATAGAAGGTTGGAAACAAAGAGCACTGCTTCTGTGATGGTGATACTTATTTACAACTGTCATGTAATATCAAGGGGACACACACACACACACGATGTATATGATGAGCTAAGAAATAAGAGTTTCTAATTCTTGCCTGCCCAACTTTTGCATGAATCAATAAATGTTTTGTTTATATCAGAACAAGCATTTTTGGATTGGCTCAGAATGTCCAGAGTATTTGCACTTAAGGGACAAAATCAGGTTGAAACATCGTATCTGACAATTCGCCAGTTTTCTGAGTAAGGCCTTGTGTTTTTAATACAAAGATCTCTTGGAGAAACTTCTTTGAGACAAACTGTTACAGCCAATGCCATTCCACATTTGTTTACACATTATAAATGTTATACACTCTGGTATATTAATTTCTAATTATAATTTAATTAATATTGATCATAGGAATTATTTTGTAGAAGTCTGATGAAAGTGTCTTGTTTCTATAATTTGTTTTATTCTCCACTTCACAATTTTGTTTAATTTATTCAACTTTTTAAAAAATATTTCTGAATGAATATCTTTTTCATTGAAGTTCATTCTTATTGTAATTTATTGTTTTGTTTAATTAACATTTATAATCTGTCTATTTTGATATCACTAAAAGAAGAATTTTAAAAAGAAATTCTTCCTTATGAAGATCAGCTTCAGAACCATGAAAATGAAGTTAGAAAAGAAACAAGAAAATTAGATATTGTCTAGACATGGACTTTTTCATCAAAATCAAGAAAGAAAATGTTTTCTGGTAGAAAAAGATTTTGAATTTCAGTGACAAGAGGAGGAGATGTTCAAAACAATCTGATTGTCAGACATTGAAGAAATGTATACATTTTATTTATTTATTTGTGTGTGTGTGTGTGTGTGTGTGTGTGTGTGTGTGTGTGTGCGTGCCAGCACCATCACCATTTTATATCTGTTTTTCATGCTATCTTGTGTTGGACAGGTCAACATAATCTGAGTCAGCACATATTCGGAGGTACTGCTCATCTAGATGGGCAGGTAGACTTCATTTCACTTGCATCTCATTTTTGACTTGGTATTTGTGGGTGGATGCTCTTCCTAACACCAGCATTTTTACAGAGTGTACTGGGTACAGTCAGACATATGCACACACACACACACACATGAGCATAGGTATGACTGATTGGTTAAGAAGTTCACTTTGCACCTATAAGGTTCCAAGTTGAATTCCACTAAGCAATACCTGAAACCAGTGACTCAAATTGACTCAAGTATTGTCAGTGAGATTTGGTTAAAAGAAACTGTGAGGAATCCCAACAGCTGGCCTGTACCTTATTTTAAAAGGCCAGCCTTGTCATACCTTCCAATCCAAGAGACAACAAATAAACACACTGTCAAATATTATAATCATAAATAAGTGAATTTATTCTTTAGCCTTCATTAAACATTATTGGCATAATTATTAAATTACCTGGCATAAAAGTCAAGTGAATATTTCTTAACATCTTCTTCCCATCCTTTAAGAGTTGGCGTATAGCTTCTATATATCTGTTGAAAATATTAAAAATAAAAAACATTAGAAAGACTGAGACCATTTTTATTTCAATTTATTAAAATTAATTATATAAACGGATAAAAGAAATGTCATGACACAGCAATAAACAAATAATTAAACATATTAATTTGGAAATATAAGAGCTACAAAACATGCAGATAGCAATGAAACATGTACATATATTGGTAAATCATAAGATTGGTGATATAAAAACAGAAACAGAAGGTTGGTATATAAAGTATTTAATAGCAAAAGAAGCTGTGAGTACAACCATGGCCATATGGTTAAGAATTTTGTTTTGCAATTTCATGGTTCCAAATTTAATCCTACTGCACAATACATTAGGAAAGTGTTTTTTATCATAATTTAGGGCAACCCAAACTGTATAAAATGAATTGGGTATATAATGGAAACTGTACAGATGCCTTTTGGATAGATAGTTTCTCCATTTTCTCTACAAAACTTGGAGACCCTTTGCATGGTCTCCAAGTTTTAAAACCCTTTGGTACAACACGGGTGCCAAAGAGTTAGAATATGGGTGCCATGAACACTACACTTCCTTCTTTGACTAAACCAGAATGATAAAAAAAAAATGCTAATAAAATTTCATGGTAAAATATTTTAATACTTACTGTATTGAGACACATTTCATGTCCTAAAAGTAAAAAATTTAAGAAAATTCTTAGGTATTAACAAAAATTAATCTTTTCTTATATCTACAATCATAAACTTCATCCACAAATAATTAAAACTGGTTTATTTGAAATGATATATTTATAAAGATCCAATAATAAATTTAAAGCTGTACATAATTTTGTTTTTTAATGGTTTGATCCAAAGAAAGAAGGTTTGTATGAATATTATAGGTTATCCAAGGCTGGAGGTAAAATATTGAAAGAAAAATATAGGTGGGCAGAATATAATGGTTAGTGCTGGTGATGAAGGGAGAAGCGATCAGGGGAGAGGTGATACAAGACAAGCTAGTGAGTTTCTGAAGTACACAACTATGCCTACGCATTTGTAGAGTGATATAATAAACTCAGTCTACTGGGTCAGTGATTGAGGATTGAAAAGAATTTAGATAATTCTAATCCATTCTGACTCACAATAAAAAATACATTATGAATATTATAAACTCTATGAATAAAGAATAATTGCTGTAGTTGTGTAGCTCTGATCAAGAAAGCCTATGGCATGTAGATAGATGGTATTTAGCCCTAGGTCAATCCTAGAGTCATTCCATCTCCTTTAGAGATGCAGTGTATACCGTTGTAACCCATTAATCGATTTAAGAGAGTCGGCAACCAAAGCATATGTAAGGGACATAACTGCGTTTATAGATAAGCAGCACTTATAGTTAGTTCCCCTTGTCATCAAATCGACAATGGACACAGTATGGCCAGGTGATTATTAACTTCACTTTGCAATCACAAGACCTTTGGTTCGATTCCACTGCATAGTATCTTAGGCAAGTGGGGGTTTTGTTTTTCACTTTAATTTCAGGATGACCCAAGTCTTGAGAAAGAAATTTGAAATGTGGAAAGTATGGAAGTCCACTGGATGGCTTGTAGCCACACTGTACTGTGTCATATTAATTCCACCTGAGAATTACATTCAGGAATACTCAGCTACATACATGCTAATTCAATGAGCAAGCAGCTCAGTTGATTAAAAGACTGAGAAGTCACTGTCAGAATCAAGTGAAATTTATCTAATATCTAAGTATGTATATTAATACACTCTCCATCCTTTCTTTATCAGTTATCAACTGTATTAAGATATCACAAAGAAAATAAAACCTACTCAATTCTTGACTATTTAATACCAATAGATATAGAAATGCTGACATATTTAAAAAGGGCCAGATTTATAGGGAGGGGGGTGAAGGGAGCAATTGCCCCAGGCCACCCTCGATATGGGGGGGGGCTGCTACAAAGGGTATGGAGCACTCAATACAGAGATGCCCCCACTTCCCAGCAATCTTGCATGAAGAGGCTCTCTTTCAACATACAAACATATCTTGACGTCTTAAAAAATGTAATGGATTCTCTTTTATGATAAATAATCATAGATTTCTCCACATTACCAACATCAATAATTTTCAAAGATTTTAATTCTTTTGTATGTGGGGGGCCCCCCTAAACTTGTAGTGCCCCCCCCCCCTAGTTTAAATCTGGTCCTGTATTTAATGCAAGGCTTGTTAAAAAGCTAGCTAACTAGAACTAATGCAGCAAAGCAAAAAAAACAAAAAGACATTAGTTGACGACCAATATTTTAAAATTATTTCAACAACAGGAGATAATTCTGAACATGTTTCAGTATTATAACTTCCTCAGCAAGGCATACGCTTCACTATACATTGTTAAAATAGTGATGAGACAATTGCTAAGTATACACTAATATATTTGGATCAGTGACCTCATCTTGGTTGTAATTGTCATAGTATTTTGACCTTTTTAAAATGTCTATCATATCCAGGATTTTCAAACTGAACTATTTATTAAATCTACAAGGGTAGATTGTTCTTAAATTCATTGTCCATACTAGGGTTTAAAAAGATTTTTTTTTTTTAACGTCCACTTTTCTATGCATGGAATTCATTGAAGCAAACACCTTACTGTTGGATGCACTTCCTGTCACCAACCCTCACTTGTTTCCAAACATGTAATACTTACCCATGACCAGATATGTTTTCACAGAAAATTAGAAACAAATGACACCACTTGCATGACAGTGACACTCATTTACAACTATCATACGTCAAAACGACAAGGCACAAGAACACACACACATATGATGGGATTCTTTCAGTTTCCATCCATCAAATCCACTCACAAGACTTTGGTTTGTCTGTAGCTATAGCAGAAGACACTTGCACAAGGAGACACACTGTAGGACTGAACCCTAAACCACAAAGTTGGAAAGTACCTAAAGTAACCAAGTAAAACAGCAGAATCCAAGGAAACTAGTGATGGTCTTGTGTTGGAAAATAAACATAAAGAGTTCCCAGCATATTAACTGATGTCCCTTTGTGATGTTTTCATACAAAATGAGAGAAATAAAAGTAAACTTTAAAAAAGCAAACATACTTGAGATCCTCGAGCATAAATATCACCATTTTCCATTTTGTCAGCACTGAAAGGATCAATTTTCCAACCATCCTAAGAACCAAATAAGATAAATTAATCAATAAACATATTAATATCAACAGTAATTAGTAGGGAATAATTGATTGGTACAAAAACTGAATTTTTTTGTTTTTCTTGAGTCCTAGCATTCAGAAAGCTGGTTACCCAGTTTCCATTGAGGTCACAACATACTCCCTGAGCAGGACGAGGGTCTATTCCAGGGTTGAAGGCTAGCAATTTCGAGGGAAGGGGACAAGTCAATTACATCAACCCCAGTTCTTAACTGGTACGTTATTTTATCAACCCTGGAGGAATGAAAGGCAAAGTTGACTTCAGCAGGTTTTGAACGCAGGACACAAAGAGACAGAATAAATGCTGCTAAGCATTTTTTCCGACATGCTAACCGATTGTGCCAGTTCACTGCCTTACAAAAATTGAATGGACCCGAGAATTTGTTAACCCTTTTGACACCAACCTGCCTGAAACCACCCTTAAGTTTCAAGATTCAAATTCCCTGTTTTAAGACGATCTAAATTAAAATGTTATGTTGATTTATATTTTAATAGATTCTTCATTATTGTCAAAATTAAACTGAAACAAAGGAGTGTATTTCAGCAGAAATATGGTAACAAAAGGATTAAAGTGAAAAATCTTTAATCTCTACTTAGAATCATAGATTATAAACAGGAAGAACATTAAAACCAAGTCAGATTGAGATTAGCATCCAATTGGTTGTTGTGATTTAGTCCTAGTTCAGCTCAACACGGATCAAGCTAACTTATGATGAAAAGCCTTCTACTCATGACCATCCTGTCTTTCTCGGGACATGTAGGGATTTATTATCTAATGTGTCCTGGCCCTTTTTTAATATGGTTGTGAGATTTAAGGAAGATTTTCTTCTATTTCAAGCAAGCCAAGAGATCACATACAGACACATATTTCCTTGTTGGCTTGAACACATAGAAGTTCCCCTGTTGGCTCATTAAGGGGTTCCCTGTAGAAATGGTAACTTGATGTATTCATATTAAAGAAAGAATATATTTGCAAGAACACATTTAAAACTCTTCTACCAATACAAGGATATACATGATAAATGTAATAACATGACATAATTCTTACCCTTCAGATTATAGCAGCCAGTGATGGAAATGAGGGTTATGCAGGGGGACAACATTCACTTATTTTTCAGCTGATGAGGGTAGGGGGTTGTAATAACATCTGGCCTTACTTTTCCCCAACCTCAGCCTCAAAGACCTTAGCAAAGCCCTGGTTCGCTTTCAAACCAAATAAATTTTGAAACAAATACAACAATAAAGCAATATTTACCATTTCCACTGGAACGACATCTATATGAGAATTCAACATTACAGATGGCAAGGAAGAGTCTTTCCCTTCAACGGTCATCACAAACACAGGATTGCCTGGAGAAGTCTGAAAAATAATGCATTAAAAAAATACAGAAAGAAATAACAAAAACAAGACAATTCTTTTAATTTTTTCTGTCTCTAGTACTGATACAATACATCCAGTGTATTCTGTAAAGTGGTTGGCATTAGGAAAGGCAGGCATCAAGTTGTAGAAACCATGCCAAGATGGAATCCATTTAAGAGGGAAGTAACTCTAAATAATGACTGATTTCATGACAACCTGTCCAACCCATGGAGAGTGAATAGATGACAATGTTGGTGATGATAGCGATGATGACAATGGTGATGATGGTGATGATGATGACGATGAGAGTGGTGATGATGACGACAGTGGTGATGATGGTGATGATGATGACAAGGACAATGATGATGATAGTGATGATGATGGCGATGATGATGATGACGACAACAATAATGATAATGATGATCAAATATTGTTGAATAGTTTTGTAAAATCTTCCAAGAAATAAATTTACTTCTTGATAAAAAAGAAAAAGAAAAAAAAAAAGGGCACCATTTTGAGGACATATTTCTCTGCGATAAAACTGATATCAACTTGTTCACAACATTGCTATCATTTCATATATTATCCATTATCTCTAACTTTTAACTCAAACATGTGAATAAAAGTCCAGTTAGGATATTTCAGGATAAGATTAGAATTTAGTTTCTGAGTATTTTAAATAAACAAATAAAATAGATAACAACATCTGATAACAGTTGGAGATAATAAGGTTAGAGATTGCTTAGGCTGGTCACATTCTATGTGAAGGTGAGAGTGGCTTAGTGGTTAGAATCTTCAGCTCATGATTGTAAGGATAGGAGTTCAATTCTTGGCAGTGTGTTGTGTCATTGAGCAAGACACTTTATTTTACATTGCTCCAGTCCACTCAGCTGGCAAAAATGAGTTGTACCTGTAATTCAAAGGGGCCAGCCTTGTCACATTTCTGTGTCACGCTGAATCTCTCTGAGAACTACGTTAAGGGTATGCATGTGTCTGTGGAGTACTCAGCCACTTGCACGTTAATTTCATGAGCAGGCTGAGCCGTTGATCGGATCAACTGGATCCCTTGTCGTCGTAACTGATGGAGCGTCAGTCTCCCACTTTGTGGCACCTTGAGCAAAGTTATGTGACTGGATTTGGCAGATGGAAACTGAAAGAAGCCTCTTGTATATACAAATATATATAAATGTATGTGTGTGTGCTTCCTTGTCTTGACTCAGTATGATAGTTGCAAATGAGTCTCACTGTCATACCAATGGTGTTATTTCTTTACAGTCCCCTGTAAAAACATATCCAGGTATGGGAAAATATTACTTTGATTGGAAACAAGTGACAATTAGTGAAAGGAAAGACATCAGGTTGTAGAAAATCTGCCTCAACAAACTGCATGCAAGCATGGAAAGTAGACGTTAAAATGATGGTGGTGATCTTTCCTTACATTAGAACTACCCAAAATTAATAAACAAGTAATATATTTGATTGAATTAATTCCAGTATAAACCTGGTATTTATTTTATTGATGGTAAGACAGTCAACTCCTAACAAGATTTGGATTCATTTTATCTAAATAAAGTTTTCAAATATTTCCTTACCATTCTGCTTGGAAAGCATTTAATGTTTTCCTCATTTTCAGCTGTGCTAAAAAATTGCAAATGAAATCATCCACTGTTTCAGGAATTTCTTTGACTGATGCCTCTGGACTTACACTAATTTCCTGTGGTACTTCAGTCAACTGTTTGAATTAGGAAAAAAAATATCAGTTTCTTCATACATGGCACAACATTCAAACATAATTCTTAGGAAGTTAAATTAAGCGTTTAGCTTTACTCTGTCAAATATAATGCTTCCGGGTTCAGTCCCACTGCGTGGCACCTTGGGCAAGTGTCTTCTACTATAGCCTCGGGCCGACCAAAGCCT
>JAOPUL010000001.1:90764737-90777954 GCA_027564515.1 Octopus rubescens | reverse complement strand
CGGAATTAGAGGGAGGGGTAGACCATGTAAAACATGGACCCAGTTAGTTAGGTATGACCTTGGGAAGTTGAGATTACGACCAAGCCTTGCACAAGATCGAGAGGCCTGGAGTAGAGCCATTAAGTAAAACCCATCTAACCCATGCTAGCATGGAAACGGACGTTAAATGAGGAAGAAGAAGATATTGTTGTGACTAAACATAAATACAGATATATAAGCTGACACTTGATACACTAAAATTAACAGTCAAATCTCTTAACATTTAAACCGGCCTTATCCAGCCCAAATATTATCCCATTTTTATGTTCAAACCGAGTAATCCAGCCTCTCACACCTACTCTGCAATGTG
Source organism: Octopus rubescens (assembly GCA_027564515.1). Lineage (NCBI taxonomy): Eukaryota > Metazoa > Mollusca > Cephalopoda > Octopoda > Octopodidae > Octopus > Octopus rubescens. The sequence continues at coordinate 90,777,605 of JAOPUL010000001.1, read as the reverse complement.
ATTCTAAAAATAAACACTCACATCTTCGAAATCTCAAAGCTACATGATAATCCATGATTCCTTTTTAAAAATGTAAATAAATAAGCATTACATTTGACAGAGTAATCTGAATACTAAAGGGTTAAATTACACCCTACCATCTTGAAAGAAAGGTATGTTAAACATCGTAGTTTTTGATATGATGGTCATAATTGAAATACCTTCTATGAAAGGAATGCTTGATCAAGGCTGACCTGGGGCTAAACAGCAACAACAGTATAAGATTTGACCAACTTTATACAGTCACCATATTTCTGCTTTAAATTACAAGTATTTTCCACACTGATATGAACTACCACATTATATATGTGTTTTTGTGTGTGTGTGTGTATATATATAGATATATACATATATATGTTTAATACATGCTTGCACATGTGTGAGTATGTCTATTTATTTATTGGTTATAAATGTATCATATAGGTCATATGTCTTATCACACTGATGATAAAATAAACCAGAGGTAACACAAGATTATAAAACAGCCATTTGTCATAGGTTTTTATATTTTATAGAAAATCTATAATGCTAATCTGTCTGTCTGTCTGTCTGTCTGTCTGTCTCTCTCTATATATATATATAATATATATATACTCACTTTGTAGTCTGGTGATCTCAAAGAAAACTAAGTGTAGATGAATTGTTTGTGAGATCTGTGCAAGCCATGTACAGAGATGCTATCAGCAAGATAAGAATTGGTTATGAAATCAATGAAGAATTTAGCAAGCCGATAAGTGTCCATCAAGACATAGTTCTCAGCTACCTCCTCTTTATTCTAGTTCTCCAGACCATAACAGAATAGAGCTAAGACTGGCTGCCTGGGGGTACTTTTGTATGCTGAGGATCTAGTTATCATAGCTGAAAATCTGCTGAAGACTTAGAGAAGGAATTCCAAACATGGATGTAAAACCAAGAATCAAGAGCCATCAAAGTAAACCTAGCAAAGACTTGAGTCTTGGCTGTCAGGAAAGAAAGCAGAACTGCACTGCCATCTGGGAATTGGTCATCTGTGGTATTACAGAAAAGAAGTTGATAGGAATTTCATACCAGTGTATCCAATGTTAACTATGGGTGCACAAGAAATGTAATAGGATCACAGGTAAGCTCACATAGAAGGAGACTTTCTATATCATCCTCATCATCATCATTTAACATCCATTTTCCATGCTAGCATGGGTTGGATGGCTTGACAGGAACGACAATGCCAGAGGTCACACCATGTTCCATAGTCTGTTTTGGCTTGGTTTTTACAGCTGAATTTCTTTCCTAGTACCAACCACTTTACAGAGTGTACTGGGTGCTTTTTATGTGGCACCATTATCGGTGCTTTTTATGTGGCACCAGCACCAGTACTGTTTACATGACACCAGTACCCACACTAATGCTTTTTACGTGGCAGCTTGGTTTTAGGATCTTAATTCTGTTGTGGTGGGAAGGACTTCTCGAGTACAGCAATGCACCACAAATCTCAGTCCTGTCATCACCTTCGCAAGGAGATGACAGATGACATATATTTGTGTGTGTATGTGTGTGAATGTTGACCAAAACCCTGTGAGCGAATTTGGTAGGTGGAAGTTAAAAGTCCGTCATATGTATATGTGCATGTGAAAGTGCTTGTGGTGCCCAGCTAGGGGATGTGTGGGGATGTGTGTGTGTGTGTATATGTATGTATGTATGTATGTATGTATGTATGTATGTATGTATGTGTGTATGTGTGTGTGTGTGTCTGTGTATCCATCAAAAATTAATTAACTATGGATCATCAGTTATTTTGTACTTTTGAAGACGTGTTGAATAAAACATCCTTTCTTTGTCTAACCCATGCTAAGATGGAAAAAACAAGTATAAAATCATACACACACATGGTGGTGGGTGTCTTAGTATTTGTTTATATTGGTTTATTGATATTGTGGATGTGTCATTTTAAGACCAGTGCTGGGATCCATACGATCAACTAAATATTCCTGTATGACCAGCGTCTAATGACAGAAATCTAGTAAAAGAATTTTAAAAAGTTATGTGTGTATATATATATATATATATATATATATATTTATATATTAATGTGGTAAGAAGCTTGCTTCCTAACCACATGGTTCCAGAGGTAGGTAGGTAGGTGTGTGAGAGAGAGAGAGAGAGAGAGAGAGAGATCCAGTGGGGGAATATCTAAATAAATATTCAAACGAATAATGTTTATATTTCGTTCAAATTACCTACGTTAATCAAAGTTGCAACGATAGCAATCAGACTATTAAGTAGATTTAGTCTATATTAAATAATTGCAACTAAAAACAAAAATATAATAAGCTTCATATATTTACTTTGAGGGAGAGGAAAGATAAAGAAAATATGAAGTATAGATGTTATTAAATTATATTATATTAATTTCTGACAGCTGTTTCATTTTCATCCAAAAGTATGGATTTAAAATAAAAATTTTTTAAATCCATAGATTTAAGATAAAAAATCTTGTCAAGGACAAATATAATATTGTACTTTTTCTCTCCTTTTTTACCAATGGGTAATACTTACAATTTTAAACATAAATCTGATCACAAAAGATTTATTAAAATACTAGATCTAAGTTTGTCTCTCATAATAGTGTATAAGAATTTGGAATTTTTTATCCAACACTTAAATACAATTATTATAATTATTGGTTAAATATTATATTTATCATTATTATTATTATATTCTTACCCAAGGCGGCGAGCTGGCAGAGTCATTATCGCACCGGGAGAAATGCTTAGCAGCAATTTTTCTGACTTTACGTTCTGAGTTCAAATGCCGCCGGAGTTGACTTTGCCTTTCATCCTTCCGGGGTCGATAAAGAGAGTACCAGTTACGAACTGGGGTCGATAAAATCGACTACTCCCCTTCCCCCAAATTTCAAGCCTTCCTGCCTAGTATAGAAAGGATTATTATTATTATTATTAAGGTGCTGAGCTGGCAGAATTGTTAACATGCTGAGTAAACTGCTTAGCAGTATTTCATCCATCTTTATGTTCTGAGTTCAAATTCTGCTGAGGTCAACTTTGCTTTTCATCCTTTCGTGGTCAATAAACTAAGTACCAGTTGATGTTGTCCTCGATGTTTTGGGCCCTTGTGGACAATAAAAGAAATCTTTATTATTTGATGAAAACTCTCAGCTTATCCACTCCACTTTCAAGTGCTCCTCTCACAACACATTACAGCTGAAAGATGTCAACCAATCCCAGATAAATGAAACCATAATAAAATAAAGAAAAGAAAAAAAGGATCATAATCACTGAGAATCCAAAGACTTCGAATTTAGTATCTAGATGTGATTTAGAACCTCTGGCAAATTCTTTAATCTAAGACATTTTAACACCAAATCAAAAACATTTGCCACTCTTGTCAAAGAGTTCATTTGTGCTGATGATGCAGATTTTGTACTCATTCAGCAAATGATATTGGACATCTTCTCCAAGGATGCACAGCATTTGGGTTAAACACTAGCATAAAAAAGACAAAGGTCATGTACTGCCCACCAATTGGGAAACATATGTAGAACTTAACATTTTCATGGGAGGAAAAAGACTTGAAGTGGTGGACAGCTTTGTTTGTCTTGGAAGTACGCTTAGTAGAGAAGGTACCATTGACACTGAAATAAATCACAGAAATGCGAAAGCTAATTTTGGGAAACTTGAGAAGGGAGTGTGATCAGATAGGAGTTTTCAAGAGAAACATGAATCTCACTGTGTATGTGGCCTATGTTCTTACAACCCTGCTAAATGGCTGTAAAACATAAACAACTTATAGCATCATATGAAGCAGTTGGAAAGGTTTCATCAGCATTGTATCTGGTACATCCTGAATATAAAGTGGTCCTCTTACACACTTAATATTGTTGTACTTGAGAAAGCTGGCAACATGAGTATTAAGAAAAGAATAATTCTGAATGAGATGTGTTGGGTTCATCATGTTGTCAGGATGGAAGACAGAAGGTTGTCCAAACAGATATTTTATGGGGAGCTGACCAGAGGGAAAAGGTCTTAGCATAAATCTTGGAAGTGATTTAAAGATGTCATAAAAAGCAATCTTAAAGTTTGCATTCAATGGACATCTAGGAGCTGAAAGCTGTACATCATAGAGAGAGAGAGACTATCATGTACAGCAAGAGTGAATAGAGGCTACTCCTTAAGTGGGACCCAAGTGCAGTGCATGCAGAAACAGAAAATCAGCAAGAATTGAAGTGCAGGGAAGTTGTAGAAAAGGGAGACCCAGGAACCTATGGGACAAAGTATTCAAGGTTGATATCAAAATGCTGAGCCTTATGAAGGAGTTGACAGAGGACTGAGATATGTGGTGGATTGCTGTACTCAAGAAGACCTGCCCACCACAAAAGAATTGATATCCTAAAACGAAGGGTACCACATAAAAAGTATTGGTGTGGGTGATGATGCCAGGTAAAAAGCACTGGTGATGGTGCCACGTAAAAAGCACTGGTGATGGTGCCACATAAAAAGCACCCAGTACACTTTGTAAAGTGGTTGGTGTTAGGAAAGGCATCCAGCTGTAGAAACCAAACCAAAACAGACTATGAAACCTGGTGTGACCCCTGGCCTTGCTAGTTCCTGTCAAGCCATCCAACTCACACCAGAATAGAAAATGGACGTATGATGATGATGATGATGAAGAGGTAGGTTTATCAACCATCTAAAGTCACATGAACCAGGGAAACATTGAGCCGCTTGTGAGATGGTTCAACTGCCACATGCACTGTGGTACACTTGTACTGAAAAGAGATATATGTGTAACATCTGTGAACATTCTTTCAAAATGAAAGGTGGACTGTGTATGTATGTATCAATCTCTCTCTCTCTCTCTATATATATATATATATATATGTATGTATATATTATTTAACAACAGTCTGATTCTGTTCCATATGTCTTAAAGTTTCATGGGCTCATAGGATGAACCCATCTTATCAGATACCTAGAGACGAAGAATGGGATTGGTCCACTCAGGTCACATGATGTTATTGTTGTCAAACTGTTATTAAATAATACAAGTAACTCCTACCAAATGCGTTGAGTGCCACTTTGTTTTGTTTGCCCACTTACTTGCATGTGTGTGTGTATATGTGTGTGTGTGTGTGTGTGTGTGTGTGTGTGTGTGTGTGTCCTTGTCTTGAGGTTGTGCATTGGTTATAAACAAATGTAACTATCATATGAAAGGTGTTGTTTTTCCTGCAAATTTCTGTGGAATCCTCCAACCATTATACTGTTCATGTTCACAGGACTAAAAGAAATATTAGCTTAGTTGGAAGTAGGTGAAGGTTGGCAATAGGAAGGGATATTGGTCATAGAAAATCTACCTCAAGGAATTTTGTCTGATTCATGCAAGCATGGAAAAATGGACATCAAAATGATAACCATGATGATGGTAAACATCTCATTCATTGAGAGCCTGGGATTTGTAAGACCTCTTGCATTCTGTCCTACCAACTGGTATGAAAGGCATTAAGATTGATCAGCTGAAATACTTGGGTACATGCTTAACATTCGGCCTGTTTAGGTGCCTTATGTCACCATAGAGTTACACCCTTGTAGTTGCAGGCATATTGTGTTACATAGTAAGGGGAGAAAACTCATGGCAATATGAATTTTTATCCAGTGTGCTAAAGGTTAAGGACTTCCCAAAACTGTCCCCATTTTTTTGCTGAGCCTTGGAGGACCTATTTTGTATTTTGTGACAGGTAATGGGATTTGAATTGAGAACATATAGAGCTGAAGTGCTGTGTGTATAGTGTGTGCGTGTGTATATAGTGTTTGAAGTTGTGTACAGATATTGTATATTAAGAAAAAGTAGGTAGTCAGAATTTTGGATAATTTTTTATTATTATTTTTTACTAGTACTTTTGTTTGTTTAACCAAATTCTTCAAGAAAATAAATTTAAAATATGGAAGTCTTGTAACTAACTGCGTTCGTGACGATAGTTGGTGCTGTCATCAGTTGTTCAGGGGGAGATAATTGTCTAGGAGAACTAGAACAGAAAGTCCCTTTGCCTTTTTACATGAATCGAAGAGTGGCTGTTGTTTTGTTTTTGTCTCCTTAGAAACCGTTTTAGAAACTATTAAACATCAGTGCATCCTACACACCCACATACATGTATATATGTAAGTATATACACACACACACATAAATATATATGTATGTATATACGTATACACATATGTATAGAGTGTCTGAAGCGGTACACAAACATTGTACAATTCAAGATGTTAAACACATAACAATTGGTAGAAAGAATTGATCAGAAATATTTCCAATCACCTCATTGCATGGAATAAACAAAAGGAGCTGGAGCAGAATTATGAAAATTCTTGTGTAGCAAGAAATCTTAACACTTCAAACTGCAGACAATGTAGAATTCTTCTTTGAGATTGGAAATACATTTTAAAACTTATTTTAGTTCTGAAAATATTAATACCAACTATTTTATTATACAGCACCACCTATCATCACAAATGCAGTTAGTTACAAGACTTACCATATTTTAAATTTATTTTCTTGAAGAGTTCGGTTAAACGAACAAAAGTACTAGTAAATAATAATTTTAAAAAATTATCTGAAATTCTGACTACCTACTTTTTCTTAATAAATATATATATATATAATGTGGTAGAGGAATGGAGGAACGAGAAACACAGGGTCAACTTTTATCACTCATTTATTTACCTACAATTGTTTCAATTCGACGAGACCGAGGTGGGAGACCCTGGAGTTTTCATCTTTACGCTCGTCGAATCTTCTCAAGGAGGAGTGTGTCGATTGATGCTGCGTCCAGGCGTTTATCACCTGTCTATCTTTGATGTTAATTGCATCATTATCAAAAGGAACAAAAAGTTAGGGTTTGGTTGTGGGGCAAACATTTCACTGAAAGAGGGTGGGTGGGTTTGCAGTTCCGGTTATCGTAAAGTGTTTCTCAACATAAAACAAAACAATAAGAAAATAAAGAAACACGGATGCGCTGGAATAGCTCCACACAAACGAATACCCTGACCGACTGGTAGGGTGTCAGGTGGCAGGAGACGAGGAAGGAGGGTATCCGATCGTATCTAATAATCTGTGCTTGGTGTAGGAAAACGCTTTCACAATAGTTTGGAAGAGTTAACGTTCCGAATTTGTAGGAATTTTCTGTCGAGCGCCGTGTATCGTTTATCGACTGTCTGATGGAGGAGGGACAACGAAGTGTTGACCGAGTTGACTGCATTTAGGCAGAAGATGGAATATCTACCAGATTCGTGGGTTCAGAGATGGAGTCCTAGTTACAAGCTTGTTGTGAGAAAGAAAAGAAAAGAACTGGCATTGGTTTGACAGTTTGACTAGAGCTGGCAAGCCAAGGAGCTGCACCAGGTTCCAGTCTGATTTGGCTTGATTTCTACATCTAGATGCCCTTCCTAATGCCAACCACTTTACAGAGCATGCTGGGTACTTTTTCCATGGCACCGGCACTGGCACTTTTACACAGCACTAGCATAGGTGCATTTTTGGTGGCACCGGCACAGGGCTCTTGCAGGCCAATCCCCTTCAGCAGGAGGAGCAGGATTAACACTTCTGCTGTGGAGGATGTGTCTTCTTGAGTACAGCAAGGCACCAGATATCTCAGTCATTTGTCATCTCCTCCATAAGGTTCAGTGTCCTGAGATCATCTTTCACTTTGTTGCATGTCTTTCTGGGTCTTCCTCTTCCACGAGTTCCATCTACTTTGAGTGATTCGTACTTCTTCTGGAGTTGTCAACATTCATCTGCATCACATGACCAAACCAGCATCGTTTTTCTCTCTTGCACACTGCATGGAATTTCTCTTTATGCCTTACCTTTTCTCTCAACACACTAGCACTCCAACAACGATAAATGTAGAAAAATTAGTAACAAAAATAGCCTTTTATTTATGGTAGTAAATATGTTTCTCTCTGCCTTTTTGGCTTCATTTGCTTTTGGGATCTTGATGAAAACTAATCTTTAAAAGCTCTTTGTTATTATTATTATTTTACAGGCAAAACCTTGCAGTGCTCGGCCAGAATACTTGATCTATTATCTACAACTGAACATGTAACTGCACCATTCCTGACATCAGCCTACCCTTTAGTTTTTGCAGCCTTAGAAAAAAACTGGTAAGATTAGTGAACCCACATTAAAGTATAATGGTGTTCTACAACTTCTTGTCTGATTTAAATTTGAGTATGTTTATAGTTTTAATTAAAATTGATAGATTTCAGTAGAGAATGGTTTTTTTAATATGAATTTAATTTCCTATCAATTTTATGATCTGAAACTACGCTCATAATATTAGTTTTTATTTGATTAGGTTCAAGAAATATGCAGAAACTTTCCATCCCTATGAAAGAGAACGAGCTACGGTGTTACCAAGATTTGAACTACTAAAGTCCTTCAAAAGAGCACAGAAGAAAAGTTGGTAAATTAAGATTTGTCATAAAGGATTTGTTGATCTTTCATGTATGTCGGGGTCAAAATCTAGAATTCAAAGAAACTAGTAACAGTCTATATTGGTACAGATTAGGTCATAGGAGAGACCATAGAAGAGTTTGATGAGCTCAGTTGCCATGAACACGAATAATCTAACATTCTGGGGTGGGTGGGAGCTTGCTTATCATCTGAGAGGGGAGAGATAGAGAGGTTGATGTTGTTACTTTGGTTGTGGAGCGAGTAAACATCAGTTTTGTTAGTATTAATATGACTTTTAGTAATTTGGTGTTTATTTTCAATGATTTGCTATTATCCCTTAGTAGGATACCGTTCCTGGTGACCCTTGCTTTGCCCCTTTTATTACCTGTTTTTTACCTGGAACATATATTAAAGTCATCTGTGCAGACATCAGTGTCATACTTACACATAATGTTGATATCAAAATATATGACATTAGAATTAGGTTTAACCCTTTAGCATTGAAACCAGCCATACACCAGCCAAAATATTCTACCTGCTTAATGTTCAAACTGGCCAGATCTGGCCCCTGCCATATACCCTATAATCTCATTCTAAAAATAAACAATCACATCATCAAAATCTCAAAGCTACAAGATAATGCATGATTACTCCAAAACAATATGAATAAATAAACATTATATTTGACAGAATAATCTGAATGCTAAAGGATTAAAGTAAATATTAGTGTTGTAATTAGTTTTCTAATTAGTGTTGTAATTAGTGTTATGGGTGTCAAGCTTAGGGTTTCCAGTGCAGATAACATTGTTTTGTTTTATGGCAAAAGTTCAAGAACATAAATGGCTCAATCTTACTGCTGCTTGCAAAGGCCCTGGGTTCTGTTTCTTCTTTCAGACCCAGCAAATAAGAATAAAGAAACAAAAAAGTTGGAACATAATTCAATTATTAATTATTCAAATGTAATTAAAACTTTCTCAAAACAACATAATCAATGTGTGGTTCAGAAGCTTGCTTTGCAACCACATGGTTTCAGGTTTTGTCCCACTGCACTGCACCTTGGACAAATGTCTTTTATTATAACTGTGGAACAATCAATGCCTTGTGAGTGAATTTGGTAGACGAAAATTGTGTGGAAACCTGTTGTGTACACACACACACACACACACAGACACACACAGACACACACATACACACATACACATATAATGGCCATTAGAGTCCGAGTCACCTATATGGCTAAGCACTTTGTAAGTGCGAAACCAATGGTCACTCTCTGACTGGCTATAACAGTTTACTTCTTAAAAAATACATTACTGTTCTAATGTTTTAGAGTGTGCTTCTTCTTTGGGTATATGAACTACTAGCGATATATATAGATATTTCTAGTGCCTGTGACACATTAAAAACACACATGCTGGTGACATGTTAAAAACACTCATGCTGGTGACAAATTAAAAACACTTGTGCCGGTGACACATTAAAAACACTCATGCTGGTGACACATTAAAAACACTCATGCCGGTGACACGTTAAAAACACTCATGCTGGTGACATGTTAAGGGCACTCGGTACACTCTCTGGAGTGGTTTGTGTTAGGAAGTGCATCCAGCTGTAGAAACCATGCCAAAACGGACTGGAGTCTGGTGCAGCTCCCCGGCTTGACAGTCTCCAGTCAAACCGTCTAACCCATGCCAGCAAGGAAAACAGACACTAAATGGTGATGATGATAAATTTATAGTATAAGATATGGATTCAGAGAATTGTGTGGCTATCCCAGAAAGCTCCTCCAATGGCCTTGGCTATCTGACCACATAGTAATCCAATACAGAGAAGTATAATGCAGAGTGTCCATGCAGCTGAAATCCAGAAAATCCAATCAATAAAACTACTTCATGAGGAGTATATAAACCATAAAATGCCAGGAGATATGACAGATGAATATATTTATTTAACCATTTAGGATTACAGCTGTTTCGGAGCCTTCTTCATGTAGTGATAATGTCAGTGTGGAATGAGATTATGTTTGCATTATTATGCATGCTATGCATTGTACAATACAATTGTATATTCACAAATCAATGCAGGTAAAGAAAGCTAGCTCATCAGATCACCAGAACATCATGCGTACACCAATGCTTCAGCTCACATACGCATATATACACACACATATGACTGAAACAAGTAAAAAGAAAGTAACAAATGAAAGTTAATCTGTTGTATATAGGATTCAGCTCAATATCTATGATAATATTTCACAATAGATTTAAATACATTTCCTCCCATCTTTTAGATATTTCTAAATATTTATCTTTCTGTGTTATCACTGAAATATCTTTTTCATATAACTAGTTTTCTTTTTCATTCCATTATTTTTTTTCTCTGCTCTTTAGACAACACTGTTGGCATTCTCCGGAAATTAGGCTATTTGCTTACTGAAGTCAGAAAACATAATCTATATGTTACGCTCACAAACTATATAGAATGCTTATATCAAGAGCAATTACGAGATATTCAAGAATTAAAAGAAGGTCAGTAAAATCATCATCATCATCATCATCATCATCATTTAGCATCCGTTTTCCATGCTGGCATGGGTTAGACAGCTTGACTGGAGACTGGCAAGCCAGGGAGCTGCACCAGACACCAGTCCATTTTCGCATGGCTTCTACGGCTGGATGCCCTTACTAACACCAACCACCCCAGAGAGTGTACCGAATGCCTTTAACATGTCACCAGCACTGGCCACGATTTTGAATCTATTAAGCTTGTCGAATCTTCTCAAGCACAACAGATCACCAACAGTCTCGGTCACTAATCATCATCTCCATGATACTCAACATCTGAAGATAATGTTTCACCACCTTATCCCACGTCTTCCTGGGTCTTCCTCTTCTACAATTTCCCTCCATTGTTAGAGGTCGGCATTTCTTTACGCGGCTGTCCTCAACCATATGCAATACAATTGTATATTCATAAATTACAACAAATAAAGAAAGTTAGCTTAGCAGATCAACAAAACATCATATGCATATACAAGTGCTGGAAGTGTGTACATCCTATTTTTTAATCTTTTTTACTTATTTCAATCATTAGACTGAGGCCATGCTGGGGCACTGCCTTGAAGAATTTTTAGTAAAATGAATCAACTCAGTACTTTTATTTTAAAGCTTGGTACTTATTCTATCAGTCTCATTTGCCGAAATGCTAAGTTATGGGGATGTAAACACACCAACATCAGTCAAGCACTGGTGGGGGACAAAGAAAAACACACACATATATATACAATGGGCTTCTTACAGTTTCCATCTACCAAATCCATTCACAAGGCTTTGGTTGGCTCAAGGCTATAATAGTAGAAGACACTTGCCCAAGGTACCATGCAGTGGGACTGAACCCAGAACCATGTGGTTGGGAAGCCAACTTCTTACCACACAGACATGTCAGTCTTTATTTCTGTATACCAGTATAAAACAATCCATTGATTCCTTAACACCAAAAATTACTTAACCATTTACTAAACAGAGATTATCATCATCATCATCATCATCATCATCATCATCATCATCATCATCCTTTAACGTCCGTTTTCCATGCTGGCATGGGTCGGACGGTTTGACCGGAGCTGTCAAGCTGGAGGGCTCTACCATGTTCCAGTCTTATTTGGCCTGGTTTCTACAGCTGGATGCTCTTCCCAATGCCAACCACTCTTCAGTGTGTGCTGGGTGCCTCCAACGTGCCACCAGCACAGGACTCTTGGTGCTAGTGCTTTTTACATTGCACCGTTATGAGTGCTTTTTATGTGGCACCAGGGCGCTCGACGTGGGTGCATTTTGCACACAACTCTCAAAATGAGTGCTTAGCATGGCATCATCACAGGCCTTTTGATGTGGGTGCTTTTTACATGGCACCTGAGCTCTCAACGTGGTTGCTTAATGTGGCACTGTCACAGGACTCTCGACATGTGTGCTTTTTACGTGGCACCAGAGCTCTTGACATGGGTGTTTTTTACTAGGGCTCTTGACAGGTGCTTTTTGCAAGGACTCTTGACCCAGGTGCTTAACAGGTACCGGACTCTCGATACGGATGCTTAACAGGCACAACCTTATCAAGCAAACAACAAATCTTACCAACTCTGTACCATCTTGGCATTGAGTAATAGTTGTAAATGAGTTTCACTGTCATATAAGCAGTGTTATTCATTTCCAGTACTCTGAGGAAACATGTCTGTCCATAAGGAAATTTTACCTTGCTTGGAAACAGGTTGGTGACAAGATGAGGACCCAGCCATTAAAATAATCTGCTTCAATATACTCTGCCTGACCCATGCAAGTGTGGAAAAGTGGACGTTAAAGCAATGATGATGTTGATATATATATATATATATATATAT
>JAOPUL010000001.1:90550077-90563712 GCA_027564515.1 Octopus rubescens | reverse complement strand
CATACATACATACATACATACATACATACATACATACATACATACATACATACATACATACATAAATATATATATATATATATATGTGTGTGTGTGTGTGTGTGTGTGTGAGTGTGTGTGTGTGTGTGTGTGTTTGTGTGTGTGTGTATGTGTATGCATGTATATGTGTGTATTTGTGTGTGTGTGTCTCTATGTATGTGTATTTGTGTTTCTTGCCCATCCCTGCCTGGCAACCGGTTTTGGTTTGTTTACATCCCCGTAACCTATCACTTCAGCAACACAGACCATAGCATACGTACCAGAATTCAAAAATAAGCCCTGGGGTTAATTTATTCGACTAAACCCTTCAAAGCCTAGCTTCAGCATGGTCGCGGTCCATTGACGGAAGCAATTTATATATATGGCTGTGTGGTAAGAAGCTTGATTCCCAACTACATGATTCCGGGTTCAGTCCCACTGCGTGGTACCTTGGGCAAGTGTCTTCTACAATAGCCTCGGGCCGACCAATGCCTTGTGAGTGGATTTGGTAGACTGACACTGAAATAAGCTTGTCGTATATATATATATATCTATGTGTGTCTGTCCTTGTATCTGTGTTTGTCCCCCACCACTGCTTGCCAGCCGGTGTTGGTTAGTTTAGGTCCCCGTAACTTAGCGGTTCGGCCAAAGAGATCGATAGAATAAGTACCAGGCTTTAAAGAAAAAATAAGTACTGGGGTCAATTCATTCGACTAAAAAATTCAAGGATGTGCATGGCCGCAGTCTGATGACTGAGACTAGCAAAAGATATATAGCACACTGCTATCCACCCTCATTGATTCATATATTGTAGTACCACCAACTTCACATTTCTTACATGTTGGTAATTCTGATTCAAAATTTCACTTGTGGATGACATGTTGATTAATAAACATGTCATTGCGCGCTTGTTTATTTGTTAGCCTGATGAGCGGAGGGTTGCGTAACATGGTACGCAATCATACGGACGTGGGGCATAATATTGCTTACCTGACTGTACGATGCTTACATCACAATAAAGATTCTTAACGAAACAACCAGATAACCCTGTCAGCTGTGTGGTAAGAAGTTTGGTTCCCAACCGCATGGTCCCGGGTTCAGTCCTTCGGCTAGTGTCTTCTACTATAACCTCGGGCCGACCAAAGCCTTGTGAGTGGATTTGATAGACGGAAACTGAAAGAAGCCCGTCATATATATATGTATTTGCCGGTGATACACTCTCTGGAGTGGTTGGGATTAGGAAGGGCATCCAGCTGTAGAAACCAAGCCCCAAAAAAATAGACTGAAGTCTGGTTCAGCTCCCCAGCTTCCAGTCAAACTGTCTAACCCATGCCAGCATGGAAAACAGAAGTTAAATGATGATATATATATCTATATATATTTGGATTATGAAGGATGTTTTATCTACGCTATTTCCTTTTTATTAATTTATGGTCTCGATATTGGCTGGCTTCAACTATAAAATATTATCCATGCTATAATTTACGCACTGTATTTAGCATTTGGTATTCTTTGTAAGTTGCGCAAATCCAATTTGCCGTTATAGGTTTTCACCATGACCAATATGTCACTTATAATTTCATTGATCACATTTAGTTTATCATTTGTAAATATAGTAATAACAATAATATTATAATGACCATTGCAAATAAAAATAAAATTGTTATTACTACATTAACAAATTATAAGTCAAATGCAATCAATGAAATTAACTATGTGTATATGTGTGTGTGTATGTAATATGCATATATACACACACACACACACACACAGAAATCAACCTGTAGAATTTTTAAATCTGGGGTCTAAATTTGGGTCTTTTAACATAAATTATCATTCAAGTTTTACTTTTAATTGAAGTAATAAATTAGTTAAGGTTTTGCTCACATATTTAATTCAAGGAATATTAAATTATCTAGAAATATTAAATTAATGTAGTGGGTACAGTTTATTGTGGCACCAGCACAAGAGGTTGTCATATTCTCAATAAGACAAGATTAAGAGATCCTCTCAATCCTCTGATGTCTCTGCCAAATTCATCAATCTGGACATTACTGTCTCAAGTTCTAAAACTCACAGGGTTAATTACTCGGTTTCCATGATATATAAGTGATGAAGATCACAACATCCCCCTGAATGAGATGACAGTCTGTCACAGTGTTACTCATTTACAACAGAATGGACTGGAATAACACGAAATGAAGTGTTTTGCTAAGAAATACAACTCACCAACCTGGTCTGAGAATCAAAACCATGATTTTGCAATCATGAGAACCACCAGGTCACATGACTTCTCTTCTCTACATTTTATTGTGGCATCAACACTAATGGGGTTGCCTTATATCCTGGAAGACCTATGAGTAACCTCACTACTTAACATGGTCTCCAGTGTTTTAACAGAGTTGGTAGGAGAGACATTGCAGAAAATGGATTGGGATGAGAAAGAGAAGGAGTGTTGTTTAAGTAGAAGCAAATCTAACAGAATGCAAAGTCTCATTGAAGAGAGACAAGTTTTTCTTGTGTTACTAGAATGAGAAAAAGTTAACAGTGATAAATCATACTCAGAAGGATACAATAGGTAATGTCATCCAAGATACACTATGCCTGAAAAGAATAATGATTGCAGTAAGAATGCTTTCATTCATGGGTTTCCTTCATCAGGTCTGACCCAGGGGGGGGGGTCATTCAAGCTACTCAATATAGCAGTTAAATTTCCCCTAATGAACTCTTTACTTTGCTTTAAAATAGGGAGCACAGAATGTCACATAATAAACACTAGATGACCATTGATAATATTAAACAGACAAGGTTTGACCCAATATCACATAATAGATATGTTATAGATTATGTTTTGATCAGTTTTCCTTAAGCAAGATCCATAATACAAAAGGTAATTGATCAAATATTTAAGAGCAATCTCAATTTTCAGCACTTATTTTGGAACCAATGAAATCCAGTTGTAGTATTTAAACAAAAGATTTATTGGCAAAAACAAGGGGTAGATTGAAAGATGAAGAGGGTGGGTGGGGGGATGATGTATGAGAAAAGTGTTGGAATATAAATTATTTAAGATTTAACACAAAACTGTTGCTCTTCTGCTGCTATAGATGTCAAATATTAGAAAAGTTGATTATCTCATCTGTAAGAAAACAAATCCATAGAATAAACATTATTGGGTACATGAAGGGTTTTTTGTTTTTATCCCAGAAACATAAAACAAAAGAAGGAAAATAGGATTTAAAAAAAAAAAAAAAAGAATTCCATACAAGAGAAAATAAGAAATTATCAAAGTAATTTTATTTCATTTGAAAAATTAATGAATGGCCTGTTCATTAGATAATGTAACAAACACATCACTGCATGTATATTATCACAAATGTATATTATCACAAGTTTTAGATTAAAAAAGATAAAAGATGTTAATACAAAAGAATAGCGATAGATTTTTTATTGTGAATCATGAAAATAAAACTGAAAATAATTGTTGTTCTGTTATTTCAAGCAATGGAAATGAATTGGTTTTGCAATAATTCTAGGAATTTGTACAATATTTGAACCATTGCTAAATAAATATAAATTATCGATGGATTTGTTGGTTGTTTATGGAATATTTCCATGCAGATGAGATGAAACAGTGAAGAAATAACTTGAATTATTTCACAGAAGTCGACAACAGAGAATAACAAAACTTTTAATTTATAGTCTTTTTATTTACAATTGTCCTACTTTTAAACAAAAAAATATTTAAACAATAAATTTGTTTAAAAATTTGACTTAAAACATAGGAATGGTACTCAGAAATAACTGTAGGGTTAATAAGAGCTCTTTTTTAATTAGCTGATCTCTAATGAAGTCCCTCATTCTTTTTAAGGGACCATTATCATTGATCAGTAATTATTATCATTTTACAAATTTGTTTTTTCCATACTTGTGTGGGTTGGACAGATTTGTTCCTACACAATCTCACCACTTGTCAGTTTTTCATCATTTCATAAATACAACAGTAAAGAAAAAATGCCAATCTTTGTTGTTGTTATTGTGTATGTGTGTCGTATTTTCAGCAAGTTTTTTTTTTTACAACTGGATACCCTTCCTATTGCTAACCACTTTATAGCATGAACTATTATTACTTATTAATACATCTATCATCTCTGGTTAATTAATACAGTAATGTTTATGTATAACTGTCCTCAAAAACAATTAACACACTTTGAAAACAACCTGGAAAAATATAAAAGTGAGCAAATGGATTGCATATTTTCTCAGACTTTTTCTGGACCTATAAAGAAATCAATAATAATTAAACTACTCCTGAGGGTGAAGAGAAAAAGATTTCAGGGTAAAAACTATAGGTTGAATTCAGAGATTCTCAAACAGACAGGGAGGGAAATGAGACGGTCAAGTCGAAACGTAAAAACACTTTTGTACTCTTAAAAAAAAAAAAAAAAAACCCCATTGAAACAAGTTTCACCAAGAAATAGCAGCAAGTTTTTGTGGGTTTTTTTGTTCCAGAATTCAACATCATAATCACTAACATGGACACTGCAGCAGAAATTTTCAACAAAAAAATTACAAACTCATCTACAAAAAAAATCTCATATGGCAACATAAAAGCACACAATCACACTCCAGAAATGGCCAACCTCAAAAGCCAGACACAACCGCAAACAAAACACCAAAAAATAAACGAAACCCACCCCAAAATTTCCTTATATGTCAAACAACAAAAGAATTTTTTTTTTTTTTAAACCATAGAAAAGAGAAAACTGGTAAACATTTAAATCCAACATAAGCACCAAAATAAAGAGTAGGACACTATGGAGTTATTAGCAGCAGCAACAATAACAACAACAACTAAACCTTACAATAACAACCCAAAATAACACTTCAGCATCAAGCAAAAGATGTTATTTGACATTTCTTCAAAATCAGCCACCAAAAGACACACAGACAAGCCAGGAATACAATGCAAAAAATATACATCTTGATCACAATTTTTATCTTGTCGTTTCATAAAGTATCAAAAGAGTAACAGAAAAACGTAGAAATGTAAAATTCTCAGAACCACACAAAATCACAATATACACCTAAAATATAGAGGGCCAAAAGGAATCACTACATGCCAAAATCTACAATTGGTTCTATATTTTCCAAGAATCTGGAAGCGAACAAAATCATAATTTTAAAACCCAACAAAGCCCCAAGTAAAATAATCTCATATATACCCGTCACCCTAAGTTAACCTGGCATTAGGAATGGCATCCAGCTGTAGAAACCAAACCAAAATCAGACTGGAACCTGGTGCAGTTCTCCTGCTTGCCAGCTCTAGTCAATCCATCCAACCCATGCCAGCATGGAAAGCAGATGTTAAAGGAGGATGATGATGATCCTTAGTTAACTTAGTGGTTGGCACATTGCAAGATCATGATTGTGATTCCCAAACTGGTCATTGCATTTTGTTCTTGAGCAAAACACTTCATTTCACATTTCTTTAGTCCACTTGACTATAAAGGAGTAACCCTTTGATGAACTGGCTTCCCATCCAGGGGGAATGTGAACCCAGTCACTTATTCACCATGGAAACGGGGTAATTGGTTCTATAAGTCCTATTCACACTTAATACTATAAACATAACTCATACAAAAGACAAATATATTACATACAACACCATCACAATATAGATACAGGAAAACATTTTTTTTTTAATGAATGAACTTATTGTCTACAGTGCTCTCAGGTGCACTACAACTCTTCTGAAAAAGTAACTAAAACTGCATGAACAGTACATAGAATATGCAGAGGAAGCAAACAGTGAATAAAATGAGAACAAAATCATGTCCAAACATACTTAGAACAACCATTGAAACATTATTTTGCCAACAGAAAGAAACAACTGGTGAACAAACATTATATTAGATCCATCATAGATTATGCCAACCTACAGGCCCTATCATTACCATCAGCATTTAACATCCACTTTCCCATGTCTGCATGGGTCAGACAGAATTTGTTGAAGCGGATTTTCTTCAGTTGGATGCTCTTCCTGTCACCAACTATCACCTGTTTCCAAGCAAGGTAATATTTTCCCATAGCTAGACATGTTTTTTTCATGGAAGACTAGAAACAAGCAACCATGCTTGTATGACAATGATGCTCATTTACAACCATCATGTGAGGTCTAGACAAGGGGACACACAAACATACACATTATGACGGGCTTCTTTCGGTTTTCACTTAACAAATCCATTCACAATGCTTTAGACAACCCAAGGCTATAGTAGAAGACCTTTGCCCAAGGTGCTGTGCAGTGAGACTGACTCCAAGACCACATGGTTGGGAAGAAGCAAGCTTCTTAATGACACAGCCATACCATTTCAAAATAAAGTACAATAAACTGAAGCAGAACACAACTCATCATCCCAACATGGACTGCTTTACACAAAGAATCAAAAATACTAAAAATGGAAAACCACAAGGACCTGTGAGAGGCACACAGTTGGTTTCCACAGTTACAGCCATTACAATGCAAATCACCTCCAAACACCCAGGTACAGAAGAGCATTCAAACAAATTTCTATCTCTTTCACTCAACCTAGCCTCAGTAAGCTTAAACAATGTGCTAGGATGCAAATGAACTCAATTGTTGTGCTCTTATTAAGTCCATGTTCAGATGTAATGCCAAAATGTCAAAATGGCAACAGTCAAAATACTGACAAGACAAAACTCCAATCGAATTGTTGATATTCAAAATACCAAGATTTTATTTAGCAAAACTAATTTTTTAAAATAATTCATTTTAAGACTGAACTTGGCAACTTTCTTCTATTATTACATGGAAGGAAGTTGCCACAAATTTGTATTTAAGAAAAAAAAAAAAATTTGATAATTTAATAATACAATATTTACAAAATTTAATAATATATTAAAAAGATGAAAGTCGTAAAAAATAACTAGTTTTAAAATTAAAGCAATTTATTTAAACACAACTATAACTAAACTATAAAGTCTGAGCCGATGACATTTAGGAAAACATGCTGTTGGTTGAGAGTAACTTTTTAATAAAATCATTAACATCAGTACATTTTTTTTATTTGTTCATATCACATTAGTCCCAAGAGATATTTATTCGAGAATGAACTTAGTGTTAGCTTGCTCTAGCTGGATTTTCTTAATGAATTTAAGCTCGGTTGAGAGGATTATCAAAACTCTTGAAAGCTTGGTACCAACTCTCCAGAGAATTGGTTGTTCTCAGTTGATCTAGTTCAAATTAGTTGTAAACAGACCATAGTTTCATTTCAAAGACTGAGCACTTTGAACAATCTATATTCTTTGAAAATATTCCCAAGACTTGCATAGCATTGTAGGTTTCTTGTAGGAATCCACAAGCTCATTATATACACTGCACACATGGGAGAACAAATGCTAGAAACTTGCAGCTGCATGTTCTGAATTGAAGTTCCATATTCATTTCAAATACTGGACTTAATGCCATAAACACTTGCTAAAGTATAAACAGTAACCGAAAACAATTCCCTTCTCTTTCCATATCCACCTTTTGACATTTCTTTCATTTTCTCAATTCCATATTTCTGCAGCCTAAGTGATTGACTATTGTAAATCTCTCTCTCTCTCTAGAAAGGACAAGTGTCAAAAATGTTGGATTCCTCTTCCCAACATAAAACATATTCTACTGTTTTATTAGTTCACAATTGTGAAGTTTGCATGCAATCTAAAATCTGAGCAATGCAAAAAAATGAAGTCATAGTGTGGGCAAGTTTGCTAATGCAGAAGTACCAAATGCTAAGAAAGCCAAACTTGTAAAAATGAAAAAAAATATATTATTTGACATTTTGACTGTTGTCATTCTTGCATTTTAACTTGACAGCAATGTCTCCTCATAGCTGCTTGGGTGTGCAACTAAAAAAGGTTTGCACCTAGAAAGTTCTCCTCCTAGGCACAGGTCTGGGCAAGGTTGTTTGTGAAAGACCAGCAGTCACCCATGCATACAAGTCTCCCCTCTCCACACCACCGATGTTGTCCAACGGAAAGGCAAAGGCCGATAAAGCTTGGCACCAGTGACGTTGCAACTCATTTCTACAGCTGAGTGAACTGGAGCAACATGAATAAAGTGTCTTGCTCAAGAATACAACATACAACCCAGTCCAGGAATCGAACTCACAACCTCATGATTGTAAGCCTGAACCTCTAACCACTGATCCATGTGCCTGCGACTGCAGTAATTGTATTCAAAACATCAAAATGTTGCCACTCGTTTTAATTTACAAATACAACTGTTTTGGCCACCATACATTTCTGTTATTTCCCATTTCCCATAAATCATATTGTCACATACATTTGCAACCCATGCTTGTGTGGAAAGCAGACGTTAAAGGATGATGATGATTGCAGCTTCATTCAATGGCTATTTTCTAGAGAAGCTATCAAAGTATATCAACATTGGAAAATGGTGATAATATATTTTTGACAGATTTTTTTTTTAATGCATGGTTATAAAGATAAAAATGTTGTCACAATGTCAAAAGAAAGTCTGAAGAAATAGAGACATCTAAAAAAAAACCCAGAAAACTTGCTCCAATTATAAGCAAGAATGGCTTTTCACATCTTGTAGAAAACAAATTACTATCTTTGCATTAAAAACAAAAAGGTAACAAAAGCAGATGTTTGCATGAATCAAGATAGAGGTGATGTTACCTGTACCATTTGTACCAAAGCAAAAATTCAAGGAAAATTTACCACAAAAAAATTGGAGTTGGAATATTTAAAATGATATCTCTATAATGCAATCATTTGGATGCCTTCACCAAATTAGGAAACCTAAAGAAAGACAGTATTTTGAGAATACTAACAAGAAAGTCCACTTGTGCAAAAATCTAAAGAGGTTTGGTTGGAAGAAGTTTACTGCTGATATTGGTTAAAGTTCTTGTTGATAATGTTATTCCAGTAGTTAAAATTTACACTGCAATACATTCTATTCAACAAAATTTACATTTGGACAAA
This sequence comes from Octopus rubescens, assembly GCA_027564515.1. Lineage (NCBI taxonomy): Eukaryota > Metazoa > Mollusca > Cephalopoda > Octopoda > Octopodidae > Octopus > Octopus rubescens. The sequence goes on along the minus strand of JAOPUL010000001.1, from coordinate 90,554,676 downwards.
AAAGGTAAATATTCCTGAAGGTTGGTAGAACAAGGAATATTCTCCTGAATTTGTCCAATAATGTTATTTTTCAAAGATAGAAAATAGATGAGTTGAAGAAATTTATCTGCTTTCCATACAATTTTTTGCTGACAAAAGTTCTGATAGCACCATCCATAAAATGTTATTATTATGTTAAATGCCGTTTACAAAATGAAATCATTTATAAGATTATGTTTGTTGGTATTTTGAAGTTAATAGTGTCAGCATTGTGGGAGCAAAAATAATTTTTTTTTACATCCACAACACCTGTGCCGGTGACACGTTAAAAACACCCATGCCGGTGACATGTTAAAGACACCCATGCCAGTGTCACATAGAAGGCACCTGTGCCGGCAACACATTAATGGCACCCGGTACACTCTCTGGAGTGGTTGGTGTTAGGAAGGGCATCCAGCCATAGAAACCAAGCCAAAACGGACTGGTTTCTGGTGCAGCTCTCCGGCTTGCCAGGCAAACCGTTTAACCCATGCCAGCATAGAAAACGGACACTAAACTATGATGATGACAACAATCTTGACCATCAAAGGATGGTGATGTTAAAATCAGATGAAGTGCAAATTATGCAAAGAAAGAAACAATGGGATCAGACCCGTTCTAAAATGAGAAATAAAGCATCTATCATAACCACATAGCATTGTTATTCAGAGAGAATAACTTGGGAGGGGGGGGGTGATGCATGGAAGAAAATGCTATGAATCTGTGTTGCCATAGAATGTACAATGCTTAATAGATAATCAGTTGTAAAGGAAAACTTGCAGAATTAACGAGTATCGCAGAATGTAAAGCATTACCATTTAGATCTGTAAATGAAATGAAATGTGATGTAATGTGATGTGATGGCTTTCAAGGCATTTTTGCTGTAGCTGCTCTAGTGAAAAATTACGATGAATTAATATTACAGTGAAGAGCAAATGAGTGCAATGACCCAGTAAGCACTGTTCCAAGATTCTGACATTGTATAGAATTGCACTAAGAATTCTTGATGAAGTTTTATTTCATTTGACATCACTCTGTAAATACCTACAGAAATCTGGTTTGAATACAGTAAAAACACAGCAGTATGCCAAAAACAAAGTAAGAATTAACAAATTACAATTGCAATATATTGGTGATTCTGTTCACTGGACTGAAAAAGTGAAAGAGTTTCTTGACACTCGTTCAGATGTAGATTTCTAGATTCCATTCATTGAAAATGTGTGATGCTTTCATTTAGATGAGAACTTTCTAAGATCAGTTAAAAGAATGGGAATCTATAGATTCAATGCAAATGCAAAATATTTTGAATTTGGAGTAAAGAATGTGAAAAACATAATACAAAACTAGTCTGCTATTTAAAAAAAAAAGAAGAAACAGGATTGCAAAAAATAAACTAACCGTGTTTGGATTTTAAATTTATCTTATCTGAGAAAGTTAAAAGTGGTTTGATTAATTCTTTTACTGACGTCTCATACTATTTATTTGCTTAGAAACAGTGAAATTTTTATTGAGAAATCTATACACAACACCTATAATTCTTTAGCATTCAGATTACTCTGTTAAATGTAATGCTTATTTATTCATAGTGTTTTGAATTAATCATGCATTATCTCATAGCTTTGAGATTTTAATTGATTGTTTATTTTTTAGTATGACATCGTAAGGTAACTTTGAGAGGTCAGATTTGGCCAATTTGAACGTAAGGCAGGTAGAATATTTGGGCTAGATATGGCCTGTTTAAATGCTGAAGGAGGGAGGGGGTGTTAAATATTCTGTTCATTTCATTGGTTGACTAACACAGTATTCTTGCTTCAAATAACAGTTGTTTGGTACAGGTTACAAGTGACATGGAGACGAAGATGCTGCATTGGATATCAGGCATTACCCTGCTCGACCACATCACCAATGACAGCATTCGTCGGCGATATGGAGTGGCACCAATCGCCGACAAACTCCGTGAATCTCGACTGAGATGGTATGGGCATGTCTTGCGAGCCGACGGCAGCCTTGCTAAGATGGCATACGAGCTGACAGTTGAAGACCGGCGGCCAAGAGGACAGCCAAAACAGCGTTGGCTCGACACGCTCCACCAGGACTTGAAAATTGCCGGTGTACACCCCAATCAGGTACATGACCGAAGGAGATGGAGAGACAAGATAACATCGACAGGCAAAATTCATCCACCCCAAAAACTAGATGGCATATACCCAGCAACGTAACACCTGCAAGGTCACTTTCCTAACCCCGGAAATTAATATCGTGCATCCTACGCTCAACAAGCTATCTCGCCTTCCAAACTGTAGTCGATCCTTTTGGTTCCTTACCAAAAGGATTTCCATCAACTTTGCAGAATTCTTTTTCTCTCATCTTCACAAAAACGATTGTTTTGTGATCAGTACCACCGCAGAGACGACATACACATACACTGACCGCTTTGCCTCCAATTCCACACAGCACTAGTAAATGTTTAGTTCTCTCCCCTTCCACTCTTGCAGGTTTACCACCTTGCACATATACACACCCAGTGCAAAAGTACCTTCACTCTCTTGAAACCAACAAAGCCACTGGTTCTGAGGGTGTCTTTGCTCCAGCGTTACTTATTATACACCCCAAAATCTTCTTCAATCTCTTCCTCGCTACAGGGATCTTTAATGTACTTCGTCTCAAGAAATCAACCTCTCTAACCATGCTAACTATTATCCTATTGTACTCACTGCTAATTTCTTTAACATAATGGAGACATCCATCAATAAAGACGTCCTCCAACACTTTGAATGCCTTACGCATATATATTTCGTTTGTCCACTCACTCGTATATATATATATGTAGATTTTTGTTATTTTTAATCGGTTACAAAAGTAACTGAAAAACCGAGAGTTTCGTATAGACCACTTATCAACATGGTTTCAAATCTGGGAGTTTGTTTCGTATCTAAAGAGAATAACAATTCTTTCTGGGATGTATGCGTCAAAAATGAAGATTCGAGGGTCACGTGAAAAATGTCCATTTCCCAAATAGTCCCCCTGTAAAACAGAACGAAGTCTTGAGAAGAGTTAAAATGCAATGAAAACAATTCGTGCATCTTCATACATATATATTTCTACACACACACACACAAGGCGGCGAGCTGGCAGAGTCGTTACCGCGCCGGGAGAAATGCTTAGCGGCAATTTTTCCGACTTTACGTTCTGAGTTCAAATTCCGCCGGAGTCGACTTTGCCTTTCATCCTTCCGGGGTCGATAAAGTGAGCACCAGTTACGAACTGGGGTTGATAACATCGACTACTCCTCTCCACCAAAATTTCAGACCTTCGTGCCTAGTATAGAAAGGATTATGAAGGCGGCGAGCTGGTAGAATCATTACTTCACCGGACAAAATGCTTATTGACATTTCTTCCGGTTCTTTACGTTCTGAGTGCAAAATCCGCTGTGGCCGGCTTTGCCTTCCGGACTTTCAAGATCGATAAAATAAGTGCCAGTTGAACACTGAGGTCGATATAGTCGACTTCACCCTTTATGTGTCAGGTCACTTGTGAGGTCTTTCATGAGTGCAACTAACATGGAATCCAATACAACCTGTTGTATGGTCGGTTCGTCGGCGACTAAACCGGCACCACCCACCACCACCACCACTAGGCTTGCCTGGTGAGGAGGGTTGATAGAAACCTAGCAGAACTACAAACAAGACTTGTCAAAATGATGGATGAACCCAGTGTAGGTTCAACGATTATGTAGCAATAGCACGGGCTCTCAGAAATTCCGGGATGGTGTGCTTCCAGCGTGTTTGGAAGACCACTGGGACTGAGGCATTCATTATCTTTTGTTAATGCATATCTCTAGAACCTGCTTCAAATCAAGGCTATGTTTGTCTGCCTATCTGTCTCTGTCTGTCTGTCTCTCTCTCTCTTTCACTCTCTCTCTCTCTCACTCTCCCTCTCTCTCTCACTCTCTCTCACTCTCTCTCTCTCTCTTCCTCTCTCTCTTTCTCTCTCTCTTCCTCTCTCTCTTTATCTCTCTCACTCTCACTCTCTCACTCTCTCTCTCACTCTCTCACTCTCACTCTCTCTATATATATATCTCTATATCCCTTTCTCTCTCTCTCTATCTATCTATCTTGTGAAGGACCTGGTGAATTCGTTGCCCGGTGCCGGCTCAACTCATCCCAGATGAATACCACCACGAGTACAAGTACAAGTACTTCGCCCTTCCCCGCAAAAGATGCTGGCCTTGTGCCAAAATTAGAAATACTTATTACTATCATAACCAACAGTAAAATCAGTAAATTTAGCTGATCTTAACTATGACGTACAAGTAATAGTAACCCTGTACCTACCTCTGTCTCATCTTTATTACTAACATACCAACTGTAAACCCAGTGGGTTTATCTGATCTTAACTATGATGCACGATTGATATTGGCCTTGCACTTAGCTCTAATAAATACCTATTATTAATATAAAAAAAATAATAAATAAATAAATGGGCGATCGACTTTTCGTCAGAACGGACCGAGGAAACAATTGTTTCCATTGGTCTTTCGATTGCTAATACTATCTATCGGTCGCAACTCCAGGTAGAAGG
>JAOPUL010000001.1:90498933-90509810 GCA_027564515.1 Octopus rubescens | reverse complement strand
CAGTGGGATTGAACCCAGAACCATGTGGTTGGGAAGCAAGCTTCTTACCACACAGCCATGCTGCGCCTATAAATATATAAATGACTACAGCTGTCCATTAGTGTATGTTGTCTGTCTGTCTAAGTGATCAGATTTTATGCACAAATGTACTACACAGATATTTTACCCAACCTACACACTTTAATCCAGTGCTTTAGCATTCAGATTATTTTGTCAAATATAATGCTTATTTATTCATGTTGTTTTCAATTAATCATGCATTACCTCATAGTTTCGAGATTTCAATGATGTGATTGTTTATTTTTAGAATGACATTGTAGGATAGGTGTGAGAGGACAGATCTGGTTGGTTTGAATATAAAAGGGAGTAGAATATTTGGGCCAGATATGGCCAGTTTAAATGCTAAAGGGGCCACTGAATGACCACCATAAAAAAAACAAAAACAATGATTAACTACTCTACTGGTGTAAATATATTTAACATAAATAAATATAGGGTTAGGGCTAGGGTTATAAAGATAGTTGGAATGATGTTATCATCAGCCAGCCATTTTCTGTATAAGAAAGAAGACAAAACTGATCACTCCAAAAATCAATATTCTTTCATTTGTCTCTTGAGATTTAGATATTTACAGAATTTTAAATAATATCATCATTCTTTTTGCATTTCATAAATGTTTCTTCAATGTAGAAGAGTCAAGTAAGCATTGTCTCCAACGTAAGATTTGTCTCTAAATATAATATTATAAGTAGTTGAATCACATTTTGTGTAGTAACTAGTAACTACTACTACTACTATTACTACTACTACATCAACAACAGCAACAGAAGAAGAAGAAAGCATTGGATTGGCAGAATCATTAGAGCATTGGATGAATGCCTTGCAATCTTTGTTCCAGCTTTTTATGTTCTGAGTTCAAATACTACCAAAGTCAACCATGCTTTTCATCCCACTGGGGTTAATGTAATCGACTTGCCCCCCCCCCACCTCCTTTCAAGCCTGTTGGTTTTGCACCTAAATTAGAAACAATTAAGGGTGGTTACTTTACAGAGTTTGTAGAGCATCAGTGTAAATCATCATCATTTAGCGTCCATTTTCCATGCTGGCATGGGTTAGACGATTTGACGATACCCTTCTTAAAATCAACTAACATTTTACAGTGTGTGCTGTACCGGACTCTCAGCGGGTGTGCTTTTTAAGTGGCACCGTCATGAGTGCTTTTTAAGTGGCACCGGCATGAGTGCTTTTTATGTGGTACCGGCACTGGACTCTCGACAAGTCTAGTTATTCTTCCTTTCATACCACCACTACTTTGACAGGATAGAGAAAAAAAATCTGATTAGAAATGTAAGAAATGAATGAAATTACTTACTTTCACTTTTTTAATATTATCATAAAATATTTTGGGTATCGTATGTGGTTTGGTACCAGCCGTCGCTTTTAGCAAATCATTACAAAGATTTTGAAGGTATAACAAAAAATCTTGGATGATAGGCAGATTACTCTAGAAAAGAAAACATTTATTAAAAAAATGGAATTAGATATCTCTCTAATTAGTGTTTACTACTAATAATTTCTTGTTAGTGTTAATATTGACAACAAATAAAACAGTAAAATTTTTTTAAGAATTTCAAGAACAAAATAAAACAACAAAAACAAACAGGAATACAGCATAATTAATTATATACTATCAGGAAGAAGAAACAAGAGACATTTCAATGTTTCAGACAATGGTTTTCCAGAAAGGAAAAAGGGGAGAAGAAAAAGAAAGAAATGTTTGGTGATTCTTGTATGAAGTATGTTGAAAACGAGTAAAATTTATTTAACCTGTCTGAAACCATCCTTGATTGTATGATACAAGCTACATGCTTTAAAGTTATCTTAATATCTGCCGTCAAAATTTCATGTTAATTTTTGTTCCAAACACCAGCTTAACGATGACAAAATTATTTTAATAATTTCTTTATTATTTTCAAAATCAAATGAAATAAGGACTATGTAGCTCAACAGAAAAATGATAATAAAAGGGTTAAAAATTATCGCTATTTCTAAATCATCTCACTAAAATATGTGGGTCTTAAATCTCAAAAATTGAATCACAGAAGACAAGGAGTAAGTTATTTTAATGCTAAACTGCACCACATAATTTCCCAATAGATTTTAACCAACATTATGTAAAATAAACAGATGAAAACCTTTTGCTTTTATATGCAATAATTTCACAGACAATACACAGAAATGAATCAGTCGGACCAGTTTCAATCCTGGCAGGCTGATCCATCTTTAGCAACTTAGAAAATAAGTTATTAAATTACTGATGTGCTAACAGAGTTTTTCTGATAACGAGCCAATAATTTATTAAGTGACATTGCCATGTAAAAAGCACTAGCGCCAAGAGTCCGGTGCCGGTGGCACGTTAAAGCACCCAGCACACACACACACTATAAAGTGGTTGGCGTTAGGAAGGGCATCCAGTCATATAAACCAAGCCAAATCAGATTGGAACCTGGTGCAGCCCTCCGGCTTGCTAGCTCCGATCAAACCGTCCAACCCATGCCAGCATGGAAAACGGACTTTAAAGGAGGAGGATTTTATTCAGTGCCAAAGTAAAATCCATTGAAATATTCAACACACCATATTTGCATCTTCAAATCTCACAGAAAAGGAATCAATATTGATTATTATTAAACATATATTAATTATTTTAACCAGAGGCAAATGAAAAAGTGTATTTTTATATACAATTTGGATTGTTAAGTATGAGTAAAAATACAGTAAATTAAAGTATTTCATCTAAAAGGAAAAATAAAGAATTGTATAAAAGACAAAATTGAATACTGATCGAAGTAATCAAACCAATCAATATTATTGCAAATATTCTTCACAATAATCATGGTGATGGTAATGAAAAGGATAAGGAGGAAGAGGGGGAGATAGTAGTTGGAAACATTGAGGTGCTGGGAGATAGATACCATAAGTGTCAAAGAGGTGCAGTGTCTGAGAATTGATTCAAAGCTGTTTTTAGGCAATATAGCTATTAATAAAGCATCCATTGTGAAAAGTGTTTGGTGAGGTTGAACACATGCATTATTGACAGTTCAGAAATATTACGGGAGGAATTACTTAGGCAAAAGTATTGCTGCTAGTTATATAAATTTCAGAGGACTGGAAGACTATATTATGCGGCATACCTTAGAAGGATTACCTAATCTCTATCAATTAATCCAATATTGTACCACTTGAATATCTACCAGCCTTTTGAGATGTTCTGTTGTGTTTACTTGACAGTAGTTACTTCCTATGAATGACTGTAAAACATAAGTTATCTTGTATTGAGGAGTTGGAAAATGTGGTTTCTTGCTTGATTAAAGAATAATTTCACTGTTGTATTCATAATGAAGACTTTTTTTTTTTATAGATGCTCATCATAAATGTGATATCCATCAATTTTTCAATTTAGTCTCAAAAAACAGACAGACAGATGGATGGATGGTAAAATAAAATAGAAGAGATCTTGCTACTCACTTCTCCATTTTTAATGATGAGGTCAGTAAAATCGTGTTTCTCAAATTTTATATTTAACTTACAACACACATACAAGATTTGTAAAGTAATGTGCTGTAAGTTTGCCATGCTGAAACCATTTAAGATCATTTTTTTCATATTCTCTCTGATTACTGCTACTTTCGTCCTCATGTCAATTTGATTGCCTTCCTCTTGGCTTGGACATCTATAACAAAGAACAAAGTTTTTGACATTTTATATTTACATTAGATAGATAAACAAATTAAGACAAATAGAAGGTTGGGGTACCATATTTCAGTTCTTTCTAATAACCATTTTTTCTATAGGCACAAGTCCGAAATGGGGGGGGGGGTTGATTATATTGACCCCAGTCTTTAACTGGTACTTTTTTCTTACTGACCCTGAAAGGATGAAAGGCAAAGTCAACTTTGGTGACATTTGAACTCAGAATGTAAAACCAGAAGAAATGCCACGAAGCATTTTGTCCAGAATGGTAACAATTCTGTTAACTCACCGTCTTATAGTTCTTTCTAATAACAACCCAGAATTGTTGTTGATGCTTACTTTTCAGCAAGGCATACTAACGTGAATTAAGTAAAAGTATTTATCTAAGAGTTGATAATAAAGCATTTAAACTGTAATGGAGCTATTGTCCAATCTCTACCTTTAGCCACCACAAAGTTGTTTTCAACTTTGGCTACACTTTTGGGATCGTCATGTGATGGTCCAGTCCATTAGGTGTTGCGTGAGCATCTCTACGCCTTGGAAAAAATGGACTGACCTGGCATTCTCAAACATGAGTTATATAAGGGGAGATAAGTCCCCTAAGAAAAAAAGAGAGGAGAGGTTTCGGCAACAGATACTTTCAGAGTTCCATGATGTGACCAGTAACCAACTGGACTAGCCTAGCTAATAAAGACCTTTTGAAGTTTGACCAGCATATCTACAAAAATCGTTTCAATCCTTATAAAGTAACTGAGAAATAAAATGTCATAACCTGTAAAAAGAGTCAGATGTATTTCTATTCATTTCTACCACTACATCCTCCAACACCATCACAATACACACACACACCCTCAGCTATAAAACAAACTGGTCAATAGATCACACATGTCTAGGATAGATTTAGCTTGTCCACCCAAAAGCAATAAATTTAATATTTTCAACATTAGGTTCAATATTATGGTGTTTCATACTGATTTTTTTTTTTTTTTTTGATGTACAAGGATGGGTAAAGTTGAAGAAAATATATATAACCATGGTAAATTCTTCAGCAAAATAATTCTTTAGGAGAGGTTGACAAAAATACAATGTGATCTAGAGTTTAATCCTAATCTCCAATGTCTTAATTACTCCTATAAATCTAATTCCTAAAACAATGATTGATTGTGAAATATATCATTGGTTAACAGTTTGTTTAGTTACATTACAGAAAACATTTGAACACAATATAATATTAATTCACTCTATCATTCAATGGTTTAATATATAGGAAACTATATAGCGATTAGAGCATACTACATCTTTTTCTACTGTCCAGTTACTTCTTGTATGCCACTAAGTTCTGGTAAAGGTGGAGTTCGAATGCAAGGATTTCTATTCAACCCTTTAACTGATGGTGCGCCTTCCAGCAGAGCATTTGGGAGATAAGATTATTAATGTTGCAGTTATTTTTTTTTTTTTTGTATATGTACTTTTCTGGGTTTAGGAATGATTAAACATGCAGTCAAAGGATTATGTGAACTGGAGATTACTGCAACTCATGAACCTCTGGCACCAAATATTTCACTTTTTCTACAACCATGTCTAAATACATTTTTTTAAAAAAACAAAAACAATAACATCCTTTTCTCTACCTCAACAACCATGCACTTTAACCCAACTCCTCCAAATTACATAGAATTCAAACCTATTATTTCTCTCCTCCTCCTCCAATCTCTGCTGGGAATCCAGTATCACACTACTCAACATGTCCTTTTCTAAGACAGTAAGGTATGGTTTAAAGGAAATTTAACTGTAAAGGAAACTTCTAGCATGTTTAAATGACTATGCAGTGGTTTACCCATTGACTCATCTCTCTGAAATCATCATTTTTGATAACTTCAATATACACAGCTCCTCCTGGCTCTCTAATTCCTCCTACATTTAACACTACTAGTGCAGAGATCAAATCATTTGTGACTGTTAATTGTCAGTGCCAGTTATTCTCCTTACCCCATGCTTCATATATCCCTGCCTGACATACCAATTCTGTAAATATCCTAACCTCTTAACTCAGTTATTATCATCTCTACTATCATCAGCTTGTCTCATTATTGCCTAACCAATGCTCCCACATCACACCATCCACTGCACACACCCAGTCAACTAACTGATCAAATTAGGGATCTACCAGTTCTATGCTAACTACTCCTGTCAAGCCTTCAACTCTTATTTCCTGCTACCAAAATTATTGATTTCTAAAAAGCAACAGAAATGCTTCTGAACAAACTACTTGTCAGATTGTCAGGCCTATGTAATGGGTAAGAACAACACCCCCTAGAACTTGTAATGTTTTCAAGTAGAGTCCTACAATAATACTTCCACCAATTTCTTTCCAATTATATTTTCAACAACCTTCCCACACTTCATTAAAAAAAAATGCCTCATATGCAAATGATATCACATCACAATCTTCCATCATTCTCCAGACTGAACTACTCAACTACATCTTAAATACTAGGATTCCCCTACAAGATCAGAAAATACTTCATCCTTGATAAGTAGCTGACCTTTTACAAAGATTAAGTGTTATCTCTATTGGAATTCTGCTCATGAATCTGGGATAGTGCTTGTGATACACATACAAATATCTTAGACCATATCCAAAAGAACATCATTTAGCTGACTGACAAACATTCACAACCTCTCACTCAGACATATTGTTTCTTTTGTCAACAACTTCTACCATAACTAGAACATCTGCTTCTCTGAGCAAAGCTAGTTGCATACCCTCTCCACATGTACCTACCAAAAGGACTCATCTTTGTATTATCCCTATTTTATCTCCCCCAGCCCCTAATGTATAGTTTACCTGATCATTACTTCCCAGAACCACAATTATTTGGTATTCTTTCTCCACATACATTTTTTCTGACAGATGTTGACTTAAAGAAATTCAAGTTGAACATCAACTCCATTGATTTCATCCCCCTGAGCGGTTCTTTGAATGACATCAACACTGTCCTTTCTCTTTTAGCTAATTAATTAATTAGAGCCAGACCTTTTAAGGTCTTATATATAACATTAGATAAGAACAAACAACAGCAACACAGAACACAAAACACTTTGATTAGAAATAGAAATAAACTTACTTAGTTTCCATATTCTTCTCTAATGGTTTATTTAAAATGCTGAAATAAATAAAGAAAATTATTAATGTAAATATTGGTTTCAAATTTTGGCACAAGGTCAGCAAGTTCAACTGGTCCTTATTTTATCGACCCTGAAAGGATGACAGGCAAAGTTGATCCCGGCGGTATTTGAACTCAGACCGTTAAGACAGAAGAAATGCCGCTAAGCATTTTGCCTGCCATGCTAACAATTCTGCCAGCTCACTATCTTATATTAATGTAAATATTGACTGATAATAGAAACACAAGGTCTCAAATATGGTGGGGAAGAGTAGAGTTGATTACTTCTACAACACTGCTTGCATAACAGTGACACTCATTTACAACTATTATGGTACTTAATTTCTCTATCTCAGAGAGATGAAAGGGAAAGTCTATCTCAATAGGATTCAAACTCAGAACTTAAAGGAATATAACAAAATACCTCCAGGTATTTTGTCCACTGTTCTGTGGATTCTGCCAATCTACAACTATTACTGTAAGATGACAAAAGAGATTACAACATATATAAACAGTGAAACATGACATGATGACAGTGCCTCTTGATGGTCCTTCATCCTGCTAGAAATAGCAACCAAATTTCCCTCAAATCACATTACTGTCTTAAACAGGAAATACACATTGCACAAGATAGTCTCTGATATACAAAATGATGGAATAATTATATTGATAGAATGTCATTAATCATAGATCTGTTCAATATGAACTAACTGATCTGTGGCTAAACAAAAACATAGGAGAAAACATTAGGGATGGGTTGGCAAATGATAATTAATTAGCAATAGAATTAATGATGTGAATTAGAAGCTGTAGGAGAGTGAATAAGTACAGATAAGTAACTATATTAAATGAAAAATGTTTATAATTATTTCAGCAATGTTGTTCTTGTTTGGCAAGTAGCTTGATCTGAGATTACATTGAAACTAAGATAATTACATCCTAGTAGAGTCATGATAGCCATTGAGCCCTTTTGAAATCAACCTGCCTAAGACTGCCCTTGGTTCTATGACACAAACTCCCAGTTTTTAAAGTAATCTAAATTGAAACTTTACATCAAAATTCCAAATACCATCTTAATGGCAAAGTTATTTTATTAAATTCTTCAAAATTAACTGAAACAAAGCCAGAATGTGTTTGAACAAAAATATGGTAACAAAGGGATTAAAAAACACAAACACACACACCACTATCATTTTAACATCCACTTTTCCATGCTTGCATGAGTCAGACAGAATTTGTTGAGGCAGATTTTCTACAGATGGATGCCCTCACCTGTTTTCAAGTAAGGTAACATTTCCCCACAGAAGATTGGAAATGAAGGACACTGCTTGCATAATGGTGACTCTCATTTACAACTATCATGCAATGTCAAGGCAAGGAGACAGCAACAAACACACACACACATATATATACACACACACACGACGGGCTTCTTTCAGTTTCTATCTACCAAATCCACTCACAAGGCTTTGGTCAGCCCAGGGCTATAGTGGAAAGCACTTGCACAAAGTGCCAAGCAGTGGAACTGAATCCGGAACCATGCAGTTGGGAAGCAAACTTCTTACCGCACAGCCATGCTGGTACCTATACACATGCCTTGTTATATTTGTGAGGGTAAAATTAAATATCAAAAAGAGTTTCTCATACATCTGCAACATGGTTACTAATACAACTCCATTATATCTCCAATATGCATTGTGAAATATTTTAATATTTAATATATAATTACAAAATAAAACAAGACTAAATTTAAGATCCATGTGTATGTGTTTTTCTTTCTTTAATTTACTATGTGTATCCCAGTATAGAATAGGCACACCATATTCTTGTGTCTTGTAAGGATGACCAAAAGAGTTGACATCAGAAAGAGCAAGCAGCTGTAAAATACAACCTATTAAGTGTCGTTACTTCTCATCAAAATATTGAAATCAAGGAACAGATGATTGGCTTGTGAGAGTTGTGCAAGCCATATACAAAGGTATGGTTAGCAAGGTGACAGTGAACAATCAGTACAGAGGTGACTTTAACTTGCAGGTAATAGTCTAACATAACTCAATCCTCATTCCCTAACAGAGCAGTTTAAGACCAACACTCCTTGGGAACTCTTATATGCTGATGGACAGTTCTCATAGCTGAATGTGCTGAAGATTTAGAGAAGAAATTGCAACTCTGAACACAAAACCTAGAATTAAAAGGCCTCAAGGTAAACTTAGCAAACACTAAGGTTTTAGTAAATAGAAAAACAGAGGACTGTTCCGATTAGAAAAAAGGTCATACTTCTTCTTTTCGTGTCTTCGAAGCATGTGGTGGCTTCAAAGTATTTGGTAGAATTCGCAAGTGATAGCAGCAGGTATCACCTGATAGGGATCGCGACGTGAACGCTTCTACCTTGATCCAACTCATTTCTACAGCTGAGTGAACTGGAGCAATGTGAAATAAAGTATCTTGCTCAAGAATACAATGCACAGCCCGGTCCGGGAATCGAACTCACAACCTCACGATTAATAAGCCCGACGTCTTAACCACTGAGCCATGCGCCTTCACATTATTATTGCTAATAAGGTGGCAAGCTGAGAGAACCATGAGCAAGCCTGACAAAATGCTTAGCAGCATTTCACCTGTCTTCAAGTTCTGAACTCAAATTCTGCCGAGGTTGACTTTGTTGCCTTTCATCCTTTCAGTATCAACAAAATAAGTACCAGTCAAATATACTGTGGTCGATGTAATTGACACTTTCCCCGTCCACCACGCCTTATCCCTGGCCCCCCCTACACACTCCCCTCAAAAATTGCTGGTTTTGTGTCAAAATATAAAACCATTATAATTATCATTGCCTATATAATATTTTTTTTTTCTTCGTGGAGCAAATCTCTCTTCTCTGCATTTTACTTAAGAGCTTGTCTTGTTCCTTGCAATAGTTAATTTCAAATGATATTGATCAAATATTTAGTGGAACACTGTCATAGTTAGAATTATTGATAGAATTACAAGTAAACAAACACCCATCAGTGTTTAAAATACTATTATATATAGTAGTTTCACATTTTAGTTGTTGTTCACCTTATTAGTGTTACTGTTGTTGTTGTTGTTGTTGTGTCTTTCTCTAATTGTGATAAAGTATTCTTCTACCTCCCACCACTACCACCACCACTCTCTTTCTTTACTTATCCATTCTATTTGCTGAACGATAGGTAAAAAAACAAAACAAAAAAAAAAAAAACAGAACAAAACTAATATAAAGCAACAGCAAAAAAAAACAATCTCTGACTCCAATGAGCATCAACTGACAGACAGACATAAAAGAACTACTTTGAAAAAAAAAAAAAACGAGAAAAGATGACTGCTGGAAAAGAACAACAAGCAATTTGTTCTTATTTCTTTTTATGTCATTCCCACCCATCCCTACCTAACCATCACCTCTCTCGACATCTCTCCTTCATTCTCTCTTTCTCCCTTGTATTCTAATTCTACCTCAGTTTATGTATGTTTCATTCATTCCATATATAGATATATATAGATATATATAGATATATATATATATATAGATAGATAGATATATATATAGATATATATATATATAGATAGATAGAGAGGGAGATACACACACATGCATGTATGTATATATACACACATACACACGCATATATATGTATGGATGTATGTAAAGACACATATGCTCCTCAAACACACGCTAAAGACACCTATTGTTTCGTTACTTATTATTCATGGCTGTCTACAGAAGCTAAATGAAAAGATGACATTGTAACATAATGTAATCTCGTATTTGTCACACTCTTTCTTTCTTCATCATTCTCTCTTTTATTTTTACTACCGTCTTTCATGTATGTATACATATATACATGTGTGTGGGCATGTGTGCATGTATATTTATACATGTGTCTGTATATATATATATATATATATATATATATATATACACATATACCCACACACATATAT
>JAOPUL010000001.1:90289730-90301531 GCA_027564515.1 Octopus rubescens | reverse complement strand
AGCCAAAAAATAGACTGGAGTCTGGTGCAGCTCCCCAGTTTCCAGTCAAACCGTCTAACCCATGCCTGCATGGAAAACAGATGTTAAATGATGATGATGATGAACCCTAATCTTACTGACATCACCCAGATACATGGTTTGCCCAACTCTTGCAAGTCATTCATTTATAGCCTTTAATAAGCTACAAAATGAGGAATTTTGTCAAAACATTCTTTAGAATTGTAAGAAGAAATATTTTTATATATATCAATATAGGCATAGTATGTGGTTAAGAATTTGACTTTGAAACTACATGGTTCTGCATTTGATCCCACTGCACAGCACACTGGACAAGTGTCTTCTACTATAACCTTGGGTTGATAGAATCTAGTGAGCGAAAATTTGCAGAAGCCCCTTCCCCCGTCATATGTAAGTGTGTATGTTTATGATGAGCCCCATTATGATCCATTACTTAACAATTCAACAAACAGTTATCAATAAAATAAGTACCAGTTGAATACTGGGGTCGATTGGATCGACTATCCCCATTCCCCAAAATTTCAGGCCTTTGTGCCCAGTATAGAAAGGATTATTATTATTATTAAAATGCTTAGCAGCATTTTTTTCTGAATTTACGTTCCGAGTTCAAATGCTGCTGGGGTTGACTTTGCCTTTCATCCTTCCGGGGTCGATAGAGTAAGTACCAGTTACGAACTGGGGTCGATAAAATTGACTACTCCCCTTCCCCCAAAATTTCAGGCCTTCGTGCCCAGTATAGAAAGGATTATTATTTTCTTTACCGACAGGCCAATCACTAGTTTGCATCATTTACAACAATGAGAATGATAAGGGAGTATCTGTGCAACTTGGACAGAACACATACCATGGTCTTTTATTCTAAATCATTACTTTATTGATTTATATACATCAGCAAACAACACACACAACCACCATCATCATCATTTTTTGCACCCATTTTCTTTTCCATGTTGGCATGGGTTGGACAAGACTTATGCAGCTGTAAAACAAAATTTGTAACCACATAGCCCTACCTACTCACACACATACACTCTGTGGAACACAATTCTCTACTACTGAGTGTCTGCTTGGCCAATAGCCTGTGAGGGAAATTTGGTAAACAGAAACCATTCAGAAGCCCATCATGTGTGTGTGTGTGTGTGTATGTGGTTTTGGGTTGACACCATTCAGTAAGTGGTGATAATGTTTGTGTTTCACAACTTGGTAGTTTATGTGAACTCATGTGACCTCACTTGAAAAGCAAATTTGGTTCTGGAGGAGGTATGGCTGTGTGGTTAAGAAGTTTGCTTCCCAATGACATGGTTTCAGATTCAGTCCCACTGTGCAGCAATTTGAACAAGTGTCTTCTATAGCCTCAGGCTAACCAGAGCTTTTGTGAGTAGATTTGGTAGATGGAAACTGAAAGGAGCCTGTCATATATATATGTGTGTGTGTGTGCAGATACACACACATGCATACATAGATGTGTGTGTGTGAGAGTGTTTGTTGGTATTTCCTTGTCTTAACATTAAGCAATCGTTATAAATGAATGTCATTCATTTCCAATATTTTGGGGAACCATGTCTGATCCTGGAGAAATCTTACCAGGTAAGGGTTGGGGACAGGAAATATGCCTCAATAAATTCCATCCGATCCAGGAAAGCATGGAAAAGTGGACAATAAAACGATGTATCAAGAAGGACATCCTCCAATAGGATATTGCCCTGGCAAGTCTTATCCAACCAAAAATGATGATGATGATGATATATAATAGGGCTTCCATATACCAAATTCCCCTCGTAAAGCATTGGTCAATCCAAAGTTGTATAGAAGACATTGACCCCAGATGTGGTGCAGTTGGATTGAACCCAGAAACACAGGCTTGAAAATGAACTTCTTGATCACACGGCTATGCCTGTGCCCTTTATACGTTTTGGTTTCAGATCATGGCCGTAGTCTAATGACTGAAGCCAGTAAAATGGCTGTGTGGTTAAGAAGTTTGCTCCACAACTCTGTGATATTGAGTTCAATCCTATTCCTGGAACAGTGGGAAATAGTCTTCTGCTATAGTGTCAGGTGGACCACCAAAGTTATGTGAGTGAAATTTGGTAAATAAAAGAGTGTGGTAACCTATTTCTGTTATTAGATGGAAGACTTAATTCATCATCATCATCATAATCACTACCATCACCATTTAACATCTGTTTTCCATGCTGGCATGGGTTGGATGGTTTGACAGGAGCCATAGGACAGGGTCAAGCGCCATCGCCCATTTGAATGTCATGATTTGGACCTTGGGTGCCTTTAGTATGGTCCTCTCTATTGCAAACATTGGAGGAAGGTTTCTGATCTGGGAATAACTTCCTCCTACCATTCTAAGAGGCCCTGGAAAGCACCATAAGTGTACCCTTCCTTCACAGACTAATCAATGAAAAGACAATAAAATTTCCTTTCCTACTTACAACAATGGAAGATCTAGAGTCATAGCAATGACTGATGCATAGCTTGAACTCATAACTTTGTGATAAGCTGTAAGATAATTTAACTTCACAATCACAGTTTTGTGGTTATACAAGCTGTTTTCAAACCATACCAGTCAACAAAATCAGGCCATTCTCTTCACAAAAGCTGGACTGTATCTCTGTTGTGTCTGACATAAAATAGGAAGAAGCTGAAAGGTTTTTTTGATAATTTTAATATTTCACACACAAACCTTCTGATTGGTTAATACTAAAAGTTGGTTTAGAAAGTAAACAGCTGAATCATTGATGGTCCTGTTGCTGCACCACCACCACCACCAACACCAACACTGAATGTAGTTGCACAGTCCTTGAAGGATTTGCAAATTTCAGGGACACTACTAACCCCTCTTGACTAAACCTTTGACAAAAATGAAATGTCCACTACAACATCTGACATTTACCACCATTACTACTACTACTACTACTACTACTACTACTACCAAAACTCCTTTGCCTCTCCCCTATATATACACTGAACCATCCATCACACCCACAATGTTCAGCCATCATTGTGACAACCATTACCATCACTACAGACATTATATTCACTATTACCACTGTCACCACCACCACCACCACCACTATATTAAATACCATCACCACAACCATGACCACATGAAATACAACCACTACGACTACCCCATCAGATGCCATCATCACCATACTGGTATGTTATGATTCCTACCCCCCAATCTAGATATTTCTGTAAAACAGTAATTTCATTCTTGCTGACTAAACAGTAGGCTGTGTTAGGAGGGTGAGGTATTGGGGTGAGGGGTATTGCTGCTGATAGTTGGGCTTTGTACTGAACCCCACCCTTATCATGAGTGGCACCAACTTGTTGGACTAATCCTACTAGCTGAAGGACTAACTGTCTGATTAGACAAACATATACACCTTCATGCTAGAAGCTTGGGCAGGTTCTTTTAGAGAACCATAGAATATCAGGTACCAGACTCTCCGTGCCATCCAACACAAAATGCTTAATATCTTTGACATTAGCTACTCTGTTTAGAAATAGGTAACTGAGTGTTTTCCACTATCGTTCATTTAAGCTGTCACATCTGTTAATGTTTATTCAATAAAACTTTAAATATCAATAATTTTAAGGTTTGGCAATACTGAAAAGTTCATGCCTCAATAAGGATTGAACAAAATGTTTAGTTTAAGATGTCTAGTTGGATGAAATAGTAGGAATAATAAGTAATTGGTCAGTGGACTTTGACAGATGTGGAATAAACATTTTTGTTGTTGGGAAGGTCATTATGCTAATAAACACACACACACTGGTTCCATTTCACTTCTTTACTTTTACTTATCAATTGGTTAATTATTTAACCAATTAACTAATTGATTATTTAATTAATTGCTTGGTCAATCACTCAGTTAGCTAGGTTTGTCAAAATCCTTTCTTCGACATCAATGACAAGCTTTCTCTACTCCAGGCAGAACCAGTGTGTGTGTGTGTGTGTGTGTGTGTGTTTAGACTAGGCATAATGATCCTCCTAAAATAAAACGAAATATGTTTTAACAAACGGGTTTACATTAAGAATCTTGCAAACCAAATACAAAAATGGAACAAACATTGCTATTTCAGAAGGTTAAACTTCATATAGAGGAGATAGAAGGAAGAAAGAGTACCTCTTTGGATCAGAAGTTGCAATGCTTGCTGATTGAATCTTCATCAGTTAGCTGGATGGATTATTTGGCAATGATATAGGTTGTCTTTTATGTATGTATGTGTGTGTGTGTATAACAGCCTCTGCATTGTCCTGATATATATGAGCAGTGTTATAATCTGGGTCACACTTGAACTTTGCAGGTGAGCCAACAACAAGTGATTGACAATGAAGTGTTTTCTGACTCTGAAGAGGAGGTTTAAGTCCTTGTTGTTTTGTGGATCTTCTGTTTGAGAGAGAGATGGGAGGGTAGTGATGTATTGTGAGGTCTTTAATTGTGTGTTGTTCATGTGTAAGAGAAGGTCATTACTTGAGATGTGGAATTATGTCCTTGGTGCTACTGCAAAAACTTAGATGGAGGGGAATTGAGATAGTTGTCCCTGGTGAAGAATGAAAGATATCTGAACAACTGTTAATAAATGCAGGAGTTTGAAGAAGAGTAAAAAGAACATGACTTTTGAAGGATGATGAAAAGAGACTTTACATCAGAGTAACTGAGTCTGATTCAAACAGAGTAGTGAGTGAATGAAATAAAGTAGAGTGAATGAAATAACAGACACCTCATTTAAGAATGAATTTGAAATGTAGAGTACAGTAGGGACAACAAGGATAGGATGAGGAATTTGTGTCTCAAAGAGGAGTTAACGGGACTTCTGTGTTTAATAGGGAACACAAGATAGGAAGATATAACTGAATGTAGATTTGTTTTGGTTGTAGGCTGCATGTAAAAATAAATCAGTTGAATCTTGGTCTTGTTAAATAACATATTTATTTCAGCACCTTCAAAACATTGTGAAGCCATTATGCCTTTAGTCGTTCTCCAGTGAATGTAGATTTGCCTGTAGTACACCAAGTGGTTGCATGTTGGAGAGTGAAATATCAACACGTCTGCCTTGGTCAAGAGTCTAGCCACTACTGGCTAATTCGCGTGCTCTAACTTAAATCTCCGGTCTCTCTCTAGCAGACGAGCATGCGCCGCCTTGGCATCCGAGTTCTGATTGACAGCCAAAGGGAGACTACTCTGAGTCTCTTCTGTTAAAATGGCCACTCGCCAAATATTCTACATGTATATGTAGGAAGAAATAAAGTGAAGTTTGTATTGTTAGAGGGGAAACAGAATTGTGCAGTAGCTTTTTGCATTTTTTTAATAGAAGTTGGAGGTGTGGTTAAGAAGCTTGTTTCCCAATCATGTGATCTTGGGTTCAGTCCTACAGCATGGTTCCTTGAGTAAGTGTCTCGGGAAACCAAAGCCTTGTGAGTGAATTTGATAGATGGAAACTGAAAGAAGCCCATTGTGTGTGTGTGTGTGCGTACTGTTGTCTAGTCATCATGTGATGGTTGTAAATAGACATCATCATACAAGTGAGGTTGTTCATTTGCAGTCTTCCATGAAAAACATGTCTGACCATTGGAAGATATTACCTTACCAGCAAATGGTACATTTGCTGATGTGAGCAATGCTTTGTCAAGCTGGAATTAATTAATTAGAAGCATAGGTGTGTGCAACCATATTTAACATGTTCATGTTAACTCTGACATAGAAAGACAAATGCTGCAGAAATTGTGCTGAGAGAAAAAAATACTCCTTGTGGAAAATATGTATGAAAAACACACCATTGGGCTATGATGATGTTCTTGGATCAATTTTCTTTATCTCAGTGTACACTAACATGTTAAATATGATTGTACACACCTATATTTCATTCAATGCTGCTTAGTGCACCTCTGATTAATTAAAAGTTATAGTGTTTTTATCATGGTACAGGCAACAGGGTGGTTGTCTTACTTAGAGTCCACTGAATTCTGTTGTGCTCAACATTTTCATTTCACAATGACCAAACCCCCGAAACAGTTTCCTTCACTGAAGCTCCAGAAATCATGTCTTTCTAGTTGTGATTCTTTGTTATCATCAACAATGGAATGAATGTATGTCCTACACGTCCATATGGTTCCAGAAGCAGGCATTTCCAATGAAAATAACTGAAGCATCAAATGTAGTAATCAGGTGTGGCTGTGTGCTTCCCAACTACATAGTTTTGGGTTCAGTCCCACTCCATGGCACCTTGAGCAAATATCTTCTACTATAGCTCTGGGCCAACCAAAGCTTTGTAGGTGATAACTGATAGAAGCCTGCCACGTGTGTGTGTGTTTGTGTCTCCTTGTCTTGATATCAGGTGTTTGTTGTAAATGAATATCATTCATCTCTAATATTCTGCAAAAACGTGTCCAGCTATGGCAAAATATTACCTTGCTTGGAAACAGGTAAGTGTTGGTGACTGGAAAGGCACCAGGCTGTAGAAAATCCACCTTTATAAACTAACAGTGACGATGGTGATGAGGCAGCAACCTGCTGTAGATGTGAGAGTTTTCACATTGTTGGAATGGTAATGCTGGAAGTGTATCGGAGTAATTTTAGTGAATCAATGGAGAGTAAAGTGTATCAGTATAGCATAAGTGTATCATATATTTGCTTGTCAGTGTATCAGTGTATCACAAAATATAAGTATATTGGTAAGGTATATCATTATAACATAGTGTAAGTATATTGCAGGAATGCAGTGTCTCCATTGAGTTATAATATTCACACTGTGCCAGATAAACTGATTAAACTTTCATAAAAGGACTCCATTAACCCTTTGACATTCAGATTATTCTGCAAATGGTAATGCTTATTTATTTACATTGTTTTGAATTAATTATGCATTATCTTGTCGCTTTGAGATTTTCATGATAAGTTTCCTTATTTTTAGAAGGACATTATTTATTGGGTAGGTGTGAGAGGCTGCATCTGACTGGTTTGAAAATGAAAACAGGTATATTTAGGCCAAATATGGCCGGTTTGAATATTAAAGGGTGGAAATATTGGTATAAATATAAACTAACATTCAGTGGTTAGAGCAATCGTGAGGTTGTGAGTTCGATTACCGGACGTGCTGTATGTTGTGTTCTTGAGCAGGATACTTTATTTCACATTGTTCCAGTTCACTCAGCTGTAGAAATGAGTTTGCGACGTCATTGGTGCCAAGCTGTATCTGTCATTGTCTTTCCCTTGGACAACATCGGTGGTGTGAAGAGGAGGAGACTGGTATGCATGGGTGACTGCTGGTCTTCCACAAACAGCTTTGCCCAGACTTGTGCCTAGGAGGGGAGCTTTCTAGGTGCAAACCCATGGTCATTCATGACCGAAGGGGGTCTTTACCTTTTTTTATATAACACACACACACGCACATAAATATCATCATCATTATCAGAGATAATGGTGATCAGAGGTGGAGGCATGGTAAATATCAGTTTGGTGAGGAAGGTGAAGGAAATAGGAATGGGTCAGAGAGGAGGAGGTGATGAGTACAGAAGGGGAGGTGGAGAGCAGCAATGTAATAAAACCAGAGATTGATAAGAAACAGGGAGAAGCTGTGAAGTATGTATGTTGGAAGGAGAGGGATGCAAAGTCAGAGGTATGTATGGTGGTGTAAAATGAATGACAAATATAGGTGGTGGGGGGTGTCGATAGCAGATATGAGAAGATGGAAAATGATGTGGTAAGGAATGATATTGAAGATGTGGTATGGGAATGTAGTTCCAAAGAAAGAGCTAACAGGTAACACAAAAGGGGTATGGAATATGTGCATTCTGCTCTCATATAATACAGCAACCAAGTAATCAGTGCTGTAGTTAGAAGAGTGATAAAGGGATGGGTGTTAAAAAGTTGGAATATTCAGAAGAAACAAATTAGGTGTAGTGGCCTAGACATAAATGATATGCTTTTAGGACCTCATTTTTGCTTAAATGGATGGGTCTTCTCAAGCACAATGAATTGCTAATCATCTAGGTTCAATCACCCTAAGGGCTGTCTTCACTACTTTATCTCATAACTTCCTGAATTGTTTTGTTCAATCCAGAGGTTCAATCCACATTTAGTGATGGGCACTTCTTTATGCAACTGTCCTCATCTATATGTATCACATTAGCAGACTGACTCAGTCTTCTCTCTTGCACACTACATTTCACTTCTCTTATGCTGGAATCTTCTCACATTTCCACACAGTTGTACTTTGTCCTTCATGCAAATCTATATTGCACATCCAAAAGAGCACGTGAGCTTTCATGGACGGAATAATTATTTATTTCGCCATTTATCAAGTTGAAAACAAAACCGCTTGTCATTTGATGGTTTTGTTTATAAACGTTTAAACAAGAGACGCTCACAAGAAGGAAAACAAGGGAGGTAACTAATGTTACAATAGTTTGCTGTCACACAAATGTATAGTTAATGTCTGGAGGTTTACTTTTTAAATTCCGACAAAGTATTTTTTTTTTTGAAATCATCATCATCATCATCATCATCCTTTAACGGACAAATGCGGACAATATTTCTTTAGAAGAAGAAAGACATGTGATCCTACTGCTAATATTAGGAATTAAGTTTTTAAATACAATAGGTGGATGACAGGAGTGCTTATTAATAAATTTAAGGTTCTCGTTAACCTTGTAGAATGGCTTCTATGAATTAGTTTCGAGGTCTAAGGAGACATCTAAAAAGTTTGTTCTAGTTAGGTTGGTATCTATAGAAATTTTAAGTCCTAAGGAGTGGAGGGTAGAAATTAATTGCTTTATAAAGGAATCCATAGTGTGGCCATCACAATTGTGATACATCTAAAGCATCATCGCGGTGTATGTCGATGCTATGGTTGGGGAATTTTGATTTAGGGTGGTTTAATAAGTATAAACGCACCAAATCGCAAATATCCGCGCTATCATATGAACCCATCGGGACATTGAACAGTTCATTTTGGTTACCTTTTTTTATCCAAATAGATCCGTTACTAAATAATAATGTCTTGCGTGCATGCATAACGAGCTATATTTGTTGCTCATCTATGGTTATAAATGAACGTGCAAACTCTAATGCATCACGTAATAGCAGTTCAGATATTGATGGGTAAAAATCCACAATATCAAACTGTGTGAATTTCACTTTATTTTTATTGGGGGTGAATTTGAACCAAGATATCACTGAGAAACTGTTAGTCCATATCAACAGGTCTGACGATTCCCTAATCTTAACATTGTTACTCAAAATTTTTTTACTTGCTAAACCTAGTTCAGTCTTAGCTGGGTTAATTAGCCTACACTTCAGTCTATTATGAAAGTCTATTATAACATATATACACATATATATATGTATATACATACAAACATGCATATATATATATGCTCCGCTGGATGTGTATTGTAAGTACACATGTATGAAATAGTGTCAGTGAACTAAGAGAGAAGCTGGGCATAAGAGGAATTAGAGGCAGTGTGTAAGAGAGAAGACTGCGCTGGTTTGGCCATGTGACGAGGATGGAGGCCAATAGTCCCATAAAGAAGTGTCGATCACTCAGTGGATGAAACCTGGGGAAGAGGGAGACCCAGGAAGACATAGGACAAAGTACTGAAGGAAGACTTCAGAACGCTGAACCTTTCTGAGGAAATGACCAGGGACTGCGATGCCTGGCACCTTGCTGTATTAGAGAAGACCCGCCTGCACCAAGAGTCCTGTGTCCTTTAGGCAGCACTGTGCTGAGAGTCCTGTTGCAAGAAGCGGCAGTGTCGAGAGTGCCGATGCTAAAAGCGGAAGTAGCCACGTCAAGAGTTTGTTGCAAGAAAGCGGAAGTGGCCCCGTCGAGAGTACGTTGCAAGAAGTGGCCAGTCGAAAGTTCGAGAGTCCTGCTGCATCCTTAAAAGTGAGTTTCCCAAGCAGTCATTAAAAGCTGAGGCGGTGCTGTGCCGAGAGTTTGTTGCAAGAGGCGTGAGTGCCGATAATAAAAGTAGAAGTGGCCGAGTTGAGAGCTTTGTTGCAAGAAGTGGCTGGTCAAGAGTCTTGCCTCATCCTTGTTGAGAGTCTTGTTTTGTTGAAAGAAGTGGTAGGTCGATAATCTTCTGCATCCTTAAAAGTGAGCTTCTTAAGCGATGCTGTTAAAAGCTGAGGCAGCGCTGCACCAAGAGTTTGTTGCAAGAGGTGGCAGTGCCGATGCTAAAAGCGGAAGTGGCCGAGTTGAGAGTTTTGTTGCAAGTGGCCGGTCAAGAGTCTTGCTGTATCCTTGTTGAGAGTTTTGTTTTGTTGCAAAAAGTGGCCAGTCGAGAGTCTTCTGTATCCTTAAAAGCGGAGGCAGGGCTGCACCGAGAGTTTGTTGCAAGAGGCGGCAGTACTGAGAGTGCCAATGCTAAA
Source organism: Octopus rubescens (assembly GCA_027564515.1). Classification (NCBI taxonomy): domain Eukaryota; kingdom Metazoa; phylum Mollusca; class Cephalopoda; order Octopoda; family Octopodidae; genus Octopus; species Octopus rubescens. The sequence goes on along the minus strand of JAOPUL010000001.1, from coordinate 90,291,119 downwards.
AGCGGAAGTGACCACGTTGAGTTTGTTCCATGCAGTGGCCAGTTGAGAACTGTGTTGCAAGAAGTGGCTGGTTGAGAGTCCGCTGCATCCATAAAAGCAAGTTTCCCCCTTCTACCTCGCTGTATATCAATACCATTTAACACACATGATTCGATCCTAAAGGCGAGTTTCCCCACTCTACCTTGCCATATAACAATACTATTTAACACACGTGATTCAGTCGGGCTTGGCATCTCGATATTGTAGGGCAGATACCAGACTCCAAAGCCTTTGGGCAAATACAAGGCATCAAAGGGATGTAATATACACAGTTCTAAATATAAGATATGTTTGTGCTTGTCCTAATTCATCTCTGCTATGCTGGGCTAGAAATATGAAATATGTCCTTAGATGCAAGTTTCCCACTCTACCTTGCTGTATGAAAACTATCAATACGGTTGAGCACTCATGGTTCGGTCAAGCTCAGCATTTTGGTATGGTAGGGCAGAAGACAGGAGACTCTGAACCCATTTCTGGCAAATACATGGCTCTCAATATGGGATAAGTTTGAGTCTTATTCACCTAAGCTTGTTACCTCTGCTATGCTGGTCTGCTGGAAATGTGCTGCTATATTGTTATGCTAGAAATGTGAAATACACCCTAAAATACAAGTTCCCACTCCACCTCGCTGTTTGAACATTGCCAATAATAGAGATGAGATTCAACCGGGCAGCGCCAAAGAGGTGTAAATACACAGTTCTCAATATAAGTGTGTTGTATTCGTCTTAGAAATGTAAAATATGTTCTTGGGTGTGAGTTTCCTTAAGTCTGTGTTGTGTTCATCTTAGAAATGTAAAAATATGTCCTTGGGTGCGAGTTTCCCACCACTCTACAAAAGTGGTCCGGGTGCATGTCCACGGGCCTCCAGACTATATATGTATATCTCCCCGGTCTCTCCAGTTTTACGTCAGGCTGTCCCCGGTTTATATGTCCAAAATTCTTTAAAAAATTAAAAATGGAATCAATTGCTCAATCAGTGAGTTAGTCATGGAGGTTTTCTTTTGGACAAATCCTACAATGTTTCGAGAGGTTTGTCCTCGATATATGTTTCTGACAAGTGTCACCGGGCTGATGACAGATGGTCCCTGCCCTATATGTCTGTCTGTGCATGGTCCACATGTCCATCCCTGTCTATCCATGGTAAATATGTTCTCCCGTCCTAGGTCTATATATGTCTCATCCGTCGGACCAACAATTGCCTGTGTGCCAGTGCCACGTAAAAAGCACTTGTGATGGTGCCACGTAAAGCACTAGTGCCAAGAGTCTGATGCCTGTGGCACGTTAAAAGCACCCAGCACACACTGTAAGGTGGTTGGCATTAGGAAGGGCATCCAGCCATAGAAACCAAGC
>JAOPUL010000001.1:90031348-90043533 GCA_027564515.1 Octopus rubescens | reverse complement strand
ATACATACATACATACATACATACATACATACATACATACATACATACATACATACATACATACATACATGCATATAGAGATAGAGATAGATAAAGACTGTGACGTATATGCACATACAAGTGTTTACGTGTACGTGTGTTTGTGTTTGTATTCGTGCATATTTTTATATTTTTCTGTTAATAGATGTTATTTCTTGAAGTTCTTTTGTAGTTTTTGTTTTATGAAACAAAAAGGGAGAGGAATGCTGTCCTGTTTTGGATTAATAGGTGCACCATGTAGCTTTTGTAACTGACTGTTTTCTCAGACAATGATTTTGAGTGATAAATGTAGAAATACTTTGGGAGATACCAAAAATCAAAAATCAAATTTTATATTAGTTTGTGCCTAAATGAACCTCAATGTGTGATTAAACATTAGAAATGGTTTATGTCTTAAATTTATTTGCATGCAAAGATGTGTGTGTGTGTGTGTGTGTGTGTGTGTGTGTGTATATGGGCGCAGGCATGGCTGTGTGGTAAGAAGCTTGTTTCCCAACCACATGGTTCCAGGTGGTGTCCCACTGCATGGCACCTTGGGCAAGTGTCTTCTATTATAGCCTCAGGTCAACCTTGTGAGTGGATTTAGTAGATGGAAACTGAAAGAAGCCCGTCATATATATATATCATCATCATCATCCTTTAACGTCTGTTTTTCCATGCTATATATATATATATATATATATGTATGTATGTATGTGCCAGTGACATGTTAAAGGCACCTGGTGCACTCTCTGGAGTAGTTGGTGTTCGAAAGGACATCCTGCCATAGAAACCAAGCCAAAAACAGACTGGAGACTGGCACAGCACCCCAGCTTACCAGTTTCCGGCATGGAAAACAGAGGCTAAATGATGAAGATGATGATGATAATATATATATATACACACAACATGCACACACGTGTGTGCATACCACTCCCCCCTGTCTCTATATATATATATGTGTGTGTGTGTGTGTGTATGTCTGTGTCTGGGGTGGGGTGCTCAATCAATTTTTTTCCATGCTGGCATGGGTTAGATAAAAACTTATTAAAACAGTATTCTACATCTGGCTACACTTCCTTATACATATGATGATGATGATCATGATGATGATCATGACTATGCCCCTCCTTGTGGTTGAGAGTTGAGGACCCCTGGTACAACCACTATTTCTCATCACACAATGTTGTCTCATGCTGTGGCTGTACCCTTCACTGGGATCCTCCCTATCCCGTCCTTGATGTCACTGCTCCATCTAGGTTTTTGTCACCCACAAACTTGCTTTCCATCCATCCAGCCCCACCAAGGATGTGGGCACAGAGGTTGTGAGCCTTGATAACTTGGCCCAAAACATTGCAGTTTTCGCTGTCTGGCCATCGTCACCAACTTTCATTCCATTTCTATCTCCTCTAGTAACTGAATTGTTCATTCTACAGGCCACCCAACTGATCTGTAGCCCTCGTTTGGTGTCAGCCACCCTTAGACTCCATACTTCATACCCATGCATAATGCTACTAATCAGGCCAAGATATAACTATCTTTCTCTCTCCCTTTCTCTCTCTCTCTCTATATATATATATATATATATATACATACATACATGAATTACGAACGATGAGAATGAGTGCTCAATACCGCATTGGTGGATAGATATTCTTTATTTGTGAATTAAAGCTACCATTGGTTTCTTACTGAATAAAAATTCAATTAAATTCAGTATTCATTCAGGCTTGTTACACAGAATAGTCGGTGATCAACGCCATTGAGCACTGGGGTCGATGTAATTGACTTACCCATTCACTGGAATGGAATTGCTGGCTTTGTGCCAAAATTTGAAACCACTATTATTATTATTATTATTTCTAATTTTGACAGAAAGCTAGCAATTTTGAAATAAGGAGTTAGTTGATTAAAGTGACCCTAATTTTTGGCTGGTACTAGTATTTTATTAACCCCAAAAGGATGAAAGACAAAGTTGATCTCTTTGCCTTCAACACAATATTTCACTGTTTGTTTCAGATTTTTCTCATCTCTTTTGTAAGGTTTAGCTTTCCCTATTTTTTCCATTTCTACCTTGGTCTTCTTCTACAGGTTCCTTCCATTTGGATCACCTGTTTATTCTTTAACCAACTCCATTACATGTTCATACTGCTTCAGTCTGCTCTGTTGTTTAAGCACAATAACATTACACAGAACTTGCTCAAATATCTTTCTAGCTTTTGCACATTCACTTCATATGTTTCACCGCCAGCACACTTCGTTCACAAGTTTTATACAATCTACTTCTTACTCTGAAAGAGAATAACTTTATGACCAACAGATATAGATTTTTTTTTTTCTACTTTCTTCTTACTTTTCTTCCTATATCTTCAAAGCACCAAGCTCCACTGCTAATTAGGTCAACCAAGTAACAGCTAGTTTTTATGAATCCTTTTGAGTGTTGGAAAAATATTACTTCACATGTACTCTTACTGCTAACTAGCTGTGCTTTAATTATATATGAAATCTACTGTCTCTGTCAGTCTGCTTGTGCACCCAAAGTTTACATTGGGAAAGCTGTAATAATATGAAGGGTCTGAGAACCAACTACTAATGTACACCTACCTGTACACTAAATTCCTCACTGAACTCATTGCCAATGATAACCTTAGTTCTTATTCATAATTACTGCCTTCCTATATATATATGTGTGTATGTGTATATATATATATATATATCAGGGGCATTATTTTGCTTATATGTTGTGTTTTTGGCATGGTTTCTGTGATTGGATGCCCTTCCTATCAAGATCCATTTTACAGAGTACTGGGTATTAGGTACATTTTATCACGGCACCAGCATGAGAGAGCGCAACTTGTAAGACTATAGAGATCCCACAACTAAGAGGAGGTATAGAAGAGAAGGTGTTGATAAGTTAAGGTTTGATGGGAGGAGTGGGTAGTGGTGAGGGTAACAGAGTTTTAGGGTAGGAGTAATAAGAAGGAAAAATGAGAAAAGTAGTGTTAGGAATAAGTGACTCATTATAAGGATAATGAGGTTGGTTAGGGTGGGAGGTGATGCACTGCTACCTCATGTTGTGTCTGGGTTGATGGGAGTGAGCAAAGTGGTGCATGAAGGAAATATAAAGATGTGCCAGAGCATATCCTCAGGGTAACATGTTTATGAAGGTCAATAAAAGAGAGCATGGTGGTTGAATTACTCAGGAGGGTGAGTGAAAGTTGCAAAAGTGCAGTCCCCCCCATCACTCAAGCATCATGATTTGGAAAGATAAAGATAGGAGTAATAGCAAGACATGAGTGGTGGAGGTAGAGAGGATCAGTATGTACAGGTTGAATGTTTTCCTTTCAATTACAGGTGGCATGGGTAAGGTGAGTGGGAGAAGAAAGGGGTGGAAGATGAAATTCAATAGATAGAAGAGATGATGGGGGAGATGTGAGGTTATAAAGGAGGTAGGGTGAATGTACCCTACCCCACTATTTTAATAAGTATACATACTTATACATCTATAGTCAAGTGCATGCTGCCACATTTGATATGATCAGCTACAAATAAGTTTTAATTGAAATGTTAACCTTAATGAGATGAAAAGTCATTAGCATTGATGAAAATTATTCTCAGAAGAAGCAAGGGAGAGAACTTAAAATTTCAAGTAGACAAATTATTAGTGGAGGTGTCAGAATGTTGTAACTAAGGTAACAAATTTGGACATGTTTTGGTCTTATTAGACCTCCTCAGTAAAGCAAAGTCAACTGAGTGACACTCAAGATCTCAAAATTACTACAAATTAGTGATATTGAAAATTGTTCTAAAGACGTCTTCTGCATAGAGAATATAGTTAAGTGCATGTTATTAGCATACTTACTGAAAATAACTATTAACTGCAATTATAGCTCTAATGAGAAGTAAACTCCTTAGTGTAAATGAAGATTACTCTCAAAAAAGCAGTATAATGGGTTGAGTAAGTCCCTTCCCTTGCATATCTCCATTTATTTATTTATTGGTCACAGCATTTTGCAGCTGAATGCTTTTTTCAGTCATCAACCCTTGCTTGGTTTTCAAGTAAAGTATTTTTCATTCCACTGAACTTTGGAAATGCAGAACAACTGGTTTTCATGTTAACAAGGAATGTAAACGTCATAGCACTGTTTCACTCAAGCAGCAACAAATAAAGTCGTGGGAATGTGTTTTCTGTGATTAGATGTTGTTCCACTGTACAGAGTACATTTTATTATGACCTGATACTATAGAAGTTATCATGTCTTCAACCTTATGTTGTTTCCACTCATGGCCCAATGACTTTATAGAATGTTCATTCATTGAGGTGTGGAGTATCACAGACTGAGGATTTAATATTATATTATTGTCATAAGACTGTTTTACATGGTAATTGATAATTTTATTTTAGCTTTTACAATTTTTTGTATGCCTCAATATTTCTGTCATAGTCTCTGACTGACATGTACTACTTAAGATATAGTTTGTGCTTTCACATTAATAGACTAATACTGATGTGAACAATATCCAATAATTACATTGCCATCTTTGAATGGTTGTTTAATCCTTTAGTATTCAAACCGTCCATATCCAGCCAATATATTCTGCCTGTTATGTTCAAACTGGCCAGATCTGGCCCCTGCCATCTACCCTATAATTTCATTCTAAAAATAAACAATCACATCTTTGAAATCTCAAAGCTATCAGATAATGCATGAGTAATTCAAAACAATATGAATAAATAAGAATTATATTTGACAGAATGATCCGAATGCTAAAGGGTTAAACCCTACATAGCATAGTAAATATAATGTAGTGGATTTTGTTATATTTGATAAAAGTTTTATTTGAAAGCTGACTAAAATCTTCTAAGACCATCTGTGTAGTGTGCTTTGATGTGAAATAGTATATCTGATCTTTACCTTCTTATTTAACAAACTCTTTGTATATCAGTTTCTCTATCTTATTGGAATGGTTCTACAGAATTTAAAATCTTCACGAATTGTTGCAGGTCTCTTTCTTTTATACATAGATGCTCTTATTAATGTTTTCAATGGAACTATTTAATGCACATGATACATATATTCTGTTATGTAGATTGTAGCAAGAAAACTAAATGATCTTGTCTGAAAAGCAGGTTTCAGCACTGGTTCTTTGGATTAATTAGCTATACAACACACCAACACACTTTTTGTATCAGGTCATGACAGATATTTTCCAGCATTGAAAATTTAAGCATAAACCTTCTTATCCAAGCTTAGATTTTATAGCCAGGACATTGTATTATGTATCACTAGATGATTTGATTGATATTGACATGGGTCAAGACACTAATTTAATTATTGACTTATTGACATAGAAATGTCAGAACACTTGAATGCTTTAAATATAAAAGTAGAATAAAGCCAGTGAAGATAATTCGAAAGAAGTGTATATATTTATATATATATATAATATAATATAATATAAAATATTGTATTAGAAAATGTCAAGAATCGTACATCTCTAAATTGATACAATAAACATGTGGTAATTTTCAGTTTAATGAATGATTTTGCTCAACAACCATCAAAGAATTGGAACAGAAAAACAGTTCATCTTGTGTACTATTCCATTGATATTAATAATAATGTAATAGTTTCTAAGTTAGGAAACTGTCTTTCATATGAATTGTGAAAACATATCAACTATCATTCTTCAGAACCTGAAACTGTTGGTGACTGGTCAAGTGAAATGAAAACCATAACAAACAACACATTGACAGCAGTTTATCTTTGATACAGCTGATACACTTTAGCAAAATCTCCACTCTAAGAAAATGTTGCTTAGAAATTATCAAATTTTACTCAATTCTCAACAATTGATTGGTTATCAGATGGATGGATATAATCTAGTTGATGTATCAATTACTGTATTTAGTCATATATAATACGCATGCCTGTATAATGTAAATTCCTAATTAGAGCAACAAAATCCAGAAAATAATCTCTTCTGTATAATATATACTGACATAGTATGATTATACAAAAAAGGAGTGTTTATTCAGGTTTGTTATTATATTAAATATAATGAAAAATTTCATGCATCCTAAATGAAACAGAAGGCAAATGTGAAAGTGATTTTTGTATTTTAGCAGAGTAGGTCATTAAAGAATACATCTGTTGTAAAGTCAGCATTAGATAAATCCCATCATAGAACATCCAGCCATAGAAACCATGCCAAAGCAGACAGTAGAGGCTTGGTGCAGTCTTCTGACTTGCCAGCTCCTGTCGAACCATTCAAACCATGCTAGCATGGAAAACAGATCTTAACTGATGATGATGATAATGACGAAAAATGAATTTGATTTTGATAATGACAGACTATTTTTATTATTCAGTTTGTACAGCTAGGCAAAGCCCTTAAATTTTTTATAATGGTTTCCAATTTTTATTTTGAATTTCAGACACCAAGGATCTATGAAAAATATTTTTTTTTTAATTAAATTTGTTTTGTAGGGAAAAGACCATCTTAAACTAGTTCATCTAGTGTTTTGTATTGAATTTCATGGGACATAAAAAAAAATGTTCTCCTAAATATGGACACACATTTGGGGCTGGAGTAAAATAGATAACATTTCTCATGCATTAATGCACATCCCTAACTTTTAGATTTTAAAAATCTGGAAAAAATTGCATATTATGCACAAGTAGGTAGAGTACTCTAATAAATAATCCATCTCACCTCTATAATCCATCTCACCTATATAATCCATCTCACCTCTATAATCATAGGAAACTGTATATGTACAGAAAAGATTCATAAGAAATAAAAATAACAGAAAGACATTATTTGGTTAACTGGAAAGGAATTGTGTTGCACTGTGGGAATAAATGGCTATGATATCCTAGGGATACTTTTGCTAAAATTTCAAAAAATATATTTAGAATCTTGATTTTAAATTATTTATGTATGAAACAGGAAACTTCTTTAAAAGAAAATAAGGAAAATGTTTTTGTTCTGTATTTGATATCCACCTGGAGTTTGTAAAATATGGCCCTACATTTATTTTAACAACCTCAGCCAGAAATATAAAAGATATTGTTGTTTGTTGTGTGACTGAGCTTTACACACTTTTTTGTGTCTCCTTCCGCAATTTAGCAATACCATTGATTATCTTAACTAATCTATCTTTAGTCTAATTTATCAGGTTGGGGGAAAAGAATTACCTGAACCCTTGTTTTGAGATCAGCTGTAAACATAGCTGATTCCTTTAAAATCCCTATTAAGATATTTATTTTGTCAGACACTATAAGCTAAAGAAACAATCTCTTCTGACCATTATAAATCTATGAAGAACTGAAGGGCTTTTGTATAGGAGAGTATTTTCTGCCACCTCCAAATGCTAATGTTCATATAACATCTCACCATTCACTACCTAAAATATCTAAACTGAATGTTAGAGATAATAATACATTAAACTTATGTTTTGTGTAAAACCTAATTTATGACGTACCATTTAACTGTTACGTGCTAAATTACAATATCTAACTATAGAAGTGTGTTTCATTTGAAACCTTTACTCACCCACTCTTTTTCTTCTGTCCTCACTCACTTCTACTCACCATATACCTTAAGGGTCCATCCTGACACCTGATCACTACTATTTTATCTCTTTCCAGCTCCACCTTGGTTACTCCTACCCTTTCTTCTATAATACATGTAGCCATGTAGCTCCTCTACAACAAGAAGCCTGTTGAGGCTATTTCTCTCATCTCCTTGCATAAATCTGCCTCCCTTTTTCCACTGTAGCTGACACTGTCAACTGGGATTTTAGTCTTGCAAGCTATATGGTGACCTCACTAGTATTGGTACCATGAAATAAAACACCCTGTATCTGTACAGTGGTTGGCATTAGGAAGGGCATCCAGTTGTAGAAACCATGCCAAAGCAAACATTGTAAGCATAATGCAATCTTTGGACCTGTTGGATCATGTCAAATCATACAACTCATGCCAGCATTATTTTACTATGAAGCTAGAAACTTCTGTAACCCTTTAGCATTTAAACCGGCCATATCCAGTCCAAATATTTTATCTGTTTTATGTTCAAACCAGCCTGATCTCTCACACCTACCCTACAATGTCATTCTAAAAATGCAACAATCACATTATTGAACTCTCAAAGCTACATGATAATGCATAATTAATTCAAAGCAGTATGAATAAATAAATATTCCATTAGACAGAAAAATCTGAATGCTAAAGGGTTAATAGAAAAAAATATTGCTAATCTTTCCCTACTTTCCCTTGTGGCTTGTATTTTGTATCATAAGAGTATTGATTACTGTGTCAGTAGAGCCAGATTTTTCTGATTCAGTTGTGACTCCATTATTAGTGGTCCTAGCATTAATTTTAGTATCAAGTATCCTTATTGTAATTGGATTGGATTATTATCTAATGGTAACATTGTACAATATTAACTTTATTTCCATAATCTGTTAGTGTTAGGAAGGGCATCCAGCTGTAGAAACCAAGCCAAATCAGACTGGAACCTGGTGCAGCTCTCTGGCTTGCCAATTTCGGTCAAACTGTCCAACCCATGCCAGCATGGAAAACGGACATTAAAGGATGACGATGATGATGATGATGATGATGATGATTATGTTTCCAGGTATAGAAAGGACATTTCATTGTAAAAACTATTCTATCTTAAATAAGTGAAAAAAGCTCTTATTTACTTCAGATTTGTTTATAGTTCATTCATGCTAAATCACTTTGATCCTCTCTATGACTAATGGTGTCTAAGAATATTACAACATTAGTATTACAACATTTTTCTCGTAGAAAAATGTTGTAATACTCATGTTACAAGTTTATGAGAGATGAGTGATGTAATAATGATGTAACAATAATTGACAGGGTTGTAATACAGTTAAAATATTTATGAGAAATATAAAACTGAATCATTGTAAAGAATTGAATATTTTCTTTCAAATCATTTTTAATAAAAAAAAAAAAAATGTTATCTAAATAACTTAAACTATAATGACATCAAAAAAGCAAATGGAAATCCTTATTCAAGTCATAGCCTAAAGGTTTGCCAGCTAGATCCTTTGTTTTGTTTTGAGGGGTTTTTTTTTTATTATGCATATAATGTCATCCCAAAAGAAATTAAAGTAGAAAAAGACCCCACAACTTTCAAAACGGTACCTGGATACGTCTCAGCTAACAACAACTCTCTACTTGAGTGCTCCATAGTGTCCCGATATAATTAACTAAAAAGCCTTTCCATGTGATGCTATTGAGTTAGTCATGGCCTGGGCCAATAATGGCTGAAACCGATCTAAGTTATCTAAGTTATATTTTTCATTCAGTTGATGATATACCATTCTAATCTGTAACCTTATAAAAAGAAACTATTTTAAAATTTAAATTCTTAAACCAAACTTTTAGTCTCTTATGTGTTTTTGTGATGTCTTTTCCTTCTTATGTTGTTACCTTCTTATTTCTCTCATCTCTCTTGGCTTATTTCCTTTACTGAAGTATTAGATTAGTTTATTTTTAGGTTAATAATATAAAATTTTCATCTTTATAAAGCAATATGGAAATAGATTTTTTGTTATTTGATCTTAAACTTACTAATGTATCGTTTTAAAAAATCTTATTTACTATTTCTCTCATGGCAACTGACATGGTGATGCATTTAAATTTTGCTATAACTTGCTTGAAACACATGGCCATACAATTAAGTTTCTTTTATAACTTGGTAGGAACACATTTAATGAGTAGCACTGTTATCTGTTTTCCTTCTTCACCGAGGTGGAGTGTCTCGTTTATTACTATGTCTCACCATCTGCTCATAATACATATGTATACAGAGATCTTTTGAAAAATCAAGAAATCCAGTTTTCATGGATGTTATGTAGCTTGGTAATCAGTAATCAGTAGTATCTCTGTAGATTCAAGCTGTTTTTTTCACTTTTTATCATTCTAGAATCTATAACCACATGTGATGTGTTAAATTAAAATATATAACATTCATTAGAACTTTCTTGTTTTATAAGTATAGGTCAAAGGACATGTGAAGGGAATTTTATGTTAATTTAGTTCAAATGTATCACTGGAAGAAAAAAAAAAGATTTATAGTTCAAATAGCTTTTACCATTCAAGTAAATGATACTTCTACACTTCATTCAATCTAGCATATCTGTATTTGAACCATATGACTTTATATTTCATTTCTTGACTGCATCTTTGCTTGGTAGAATTTTTAGGAAGACGGTAAGGTCACAATTATTCACTTAGTGACATAATTAGATGATAATCTAATGAAACAAAAGTAACTATATATGACAAGCAATCATATATGACAAGTAACTACTTGTCATATATGATTTAGTATTTTCCTTCCTGTCTCAATTTATGCTTCCTTTTTAGCTCTGACATGAACTAATCTTTTTGCATCTTTTTAGAAGAAAGCCTGGAAAGAAAAATACAAGTGATTCTAGGACAGCTAAAAATTATTTAGATTAATATTATATTTCAAAAGTCTTATTTGAGATGGTGTTACATGATCATATAATAAACCAGAATGCTTACATGAACTTAGAAAAATTTCTCTTGAGCTATTTCAAGAGGAAAGCTAAATTGAAGTTTATAATTGAAATTGCACTTTCACAAGTTGACTTGAAATTCATTCTACTATTCTTCTAATTTATCATGTTAAATAATTTCTTAAGCTACATTCATTCACTATCTCAGTTATCTAGTGTTCTATCCCAGATGGATACTTTCCCACTTATTTCTTATATTTTAATGAAAGCAAATGAGTTATTCTTTAAAAACTATAATGAAAAAATACCCTTGTAACTTGTTTGTGTAGAAATTATATGGTAACTTGACCCTTTAGCATTTAAACCGGCCGTATCTGGCCAAAATGTTTTTGTTTTATGTTCAAACTGGCCAGACTTGGTCTCTTACACCTACCCTTCAATGTCATACTAAACATAAACACTCCCCTTATCAAAATCTCAATGCTACAAGATAATGCATGATTAATTGAAAATAATGTGAAGAACAAGCATTATATTTGAGAAACTAATCTGAATGCTAAAGGATTAAATTATGATAATGCTGTTGTCAGAGAAATATTGGCCTTTTTCTTTGCATCACAAACATTTGTTTGTTACAGATTATAGATATATCAAACAACTCTTGCATTCTGAAATAAAAACAGAAAAACAGTAAATCAGGGTATAAACTGATTCTTTTCTGGGGAAAGAAATTCCTCTGGAATAGTGTTATTGTTTAAAATATATTTATAGCTTTCAGCTGGCTAAATGTTTAACAGTAAAGGTCTTATCTTAGTCTAACAGTGATGGGATGCTTGTATTTCCTCACCTCTTTCACAAACTATTTATTTTCTAGAAGTTCTATAAAGATGAAGGAATAAGCAATGAAAAGCTGAAAGCCTTATGTGATCTGGAATGTATGCGTTATTTAGGAGTGAAAGGTTGAACCTTTCCAGAAACAAAACATGATGGAGAATATACACAACTAAACAGCAATATCTGATATAAATGTGTAGATGATATTATATCACTGCTTTTTAAACATAACATTCTCTTTCTTCTTTTTTTTCTTCACTTTTTATCAACCTGCAAACTTTCAGTTACAACCATAGAAAAACTTGAACCTAGTTGGTACGAATACATTTCCTGTTTGAATTCATGCTGGTTACTGGTTGATGGGGGAAATATGAGAGGATGTTCAAGAGGGATATGACTATACAGAAGATGGATTGGCCAGTGATTAGTATGGGGCCTGAGGTGTGAGATGCAGGAGTTGTGGTAGAAATGACAGGTAAATTGAGTAGGTTTGAGATTTGGGTAATATAATATAAGGTGCAGGTGTGGCTGTGTGGTAAGAAGCTTGCTTCCCAACCACATGGTTCCGGGTTCAGTCACACTGTGTGGCACTTAGGCAAGTGTCTTCTACATAGCCTCGGGCCAACCAAAGCCTTCTGAATGGATTTGGTAGACGGAAACTGAAAGAAGCCTGTCATATATATATATATATATATATATGCTGGTGACTCGTTAAAAACACCTGGTACACTCTCTGGAGTGGTTGGTGTTAGGAAGGGCATCCAGCCATAGAAACCAAGCTAAAACAGACTGGAGTCTGGTGCAG
>JAOPUL010000001.1:89992639-90015456 GCA_027564515.1 Octopus rubescens | reverse complement strand
ACTAATATATCTACTTGTTACACCTGTCTTCGTTTTCTTGTTTATTGTTTTTTATGTAAATTTCAACTATATATATACACAACAGGTTTCCTTCAGTTTCCATCTACCAAATCCACTCACAAGGCTTTGGTCGGTCTGAGGCTATAGTAGAAGACACTCACCCAAGGTGCCACACAGTGGGACTGAACCCCGAACCATGTGGTTGGGAAGCAAACTTTATACCACACAACTGAAATTTTTTTTTTTTTTTTTTTTTTTGTGAGGCTGAATGTAATGTTTATTCTTGTATGTTTAAGATGACAAGATGTGACGAGAAGTTACTACTTTGATTTCAAATTCATAGGTTTATTGTAAATGTTTCTATCTTACTTGTTTACATAATTAAATGTCTAAAAATGGTAATTCCTTCTGGTTGAATTCTACTGTGAATTTAGTATTGTAGTTTAAGTTGTTAATCATATTTTATAAATTCCATAAGTGTATCCTGCCATGAAATAAAATAGCTATCTAGACATTTTCTAGTTGTCTTTTAAATCTGCATAAAATGTGTTTCCAAATATTTATAAAGATTCATTATAATTTTATTCTCATGGTATCCCATTACTAAGCTGGCATAAATAAGGGCTACTTTTAGAGCCCTTGCAGTTTCTGATATTTGTCAGTACACTGATTCATTGAATATGAAATAATTATTTTGTAATATGAATCTAAGCCCATTAGTGATAAAATCTTTTGAATGCATTCTGCTAATTCAAATTGATATGCATGAAGCTAATATTTAATTGCATTGATTTCATATTTGTGAGGGATATTAGCGTATAAATTTACAACATCAAAGAAAACAGTAATTGTATTTTGGTTCACTGTTTCTGATAAACGATTAAGCTTATCTGGATCATCTTGAATAAAACTTTATATATATTTTGAGTAAGGCTATTTTTATGAGATATCCGTAAAATTATTTAGCCACACATGCAAAGCCTGCTATGATTAGTCTTCATTTTAAATCATCTAGAGATTTTATTTTAATATCTTTGATTTTGATATTTTTATGTCACCTGTAGTTTTACGTTTATGTGTTTTAGGTAAGCCATAGACATTGCTGGTTTTGTATCTGGTTTTGTATACACAACATTTTAAGTACAACTTCTTTATAATAATCTCTATTCATGATAATAACAATATTATCATTATCAACTTCTTTAAATTTCAATTCTTTTCATAGATCATTTAGATTGTTCTGCTCTTGTTTTGAGAAATTAGATTTTGTGTTCCTATTTTCAGTTATTTCAATGGGAAAATTCATGTATTCATAGTAAATATCAAGTGTTTTATTTTTTCCTTTCTTTGGACAAAATTCACCTTTATTTCTAACTAGTGATTCATCATCAAACAAATGGATTTTTTTCAAATAAATGTTCAGCTAGCTTGATTTTCAGCAGGATTCTGTGTTGTCATTTTTAATTTGAAAAAAGACTTTTGGGGAGTGGGTGTTAATGTTTTCTCTGAAAAGCTAATTACCTTCAATTTCTCATGTTCGGTAACCATCTTATGTCTTGGCACTGCTGTTATTTTGCTCATCATTGCCATTCATTGTTCTATTATGATTTGATTTACTAAATACATCAGACATCCTATTGTAACTATTGATATTTTATTCACAGTAGTTCCTAGTACAGTTGTTCTTACATATAATTTGAATTTCAGTTTTACATGTCTTAGTATATTTCTTCCAAATTTCAGAGGGTTTCTGTTAAGTGATTGTTTTCTGTATCTTTCAGGAAACTTGATTTCTTGAAAACAATTATTTTCTGTGTTATAATTTTTTAGACTGTTTATTTTGAGATAACCAAACTTTGATTTGCATCTTGTCACACTGCTTCTGTATATGCTTTTGCTTTAACATTCTTTATAAACGGCTTGTCCAAATTGTATCCTTAAATTCCTCTTCATAAGAAACCAATTTTTACTTTTCTCTCATCATTGATGCAATATAAGTTAACTGTTTTTGCAGTCTTGCTTCCTAAGTTTCCATACATTTTGTAAAAGTGATCCAGTGTGTTATTTATTTATTTATTTTTTGTATGTTTTCATGGGGATGGAGAGCATTCTTCTTCCATTTTTTTGGATAAAAAATGTTTGTATATTTATTCATTTGTTGCTACTCTTAATCTTAAAAGGTATATTTCCAACTTCATTTTACCCAAAATCATTTGTTCCTAAAGTCTTCTTAGCTCTGGTTCATCTATTTGATTTACAATTTATGTGGTGAAATTGAGGAGAATTCAATGATTTTAATATATTTTGGGTTCTTATTTTTGCTAATATTCCAATAGGTGAATTTTCTTACCATGAAATGTTTGTGCCAGATATATCCAATTCTACTTTTCCGTGCCGATGACACGTTAAAAACATTTGTGCCAGTAACATGTTAAAACCATTTGTGCCGGTGACACATTAAAAACACCCATGCCAGTGACATGTTAAAGGCACCCAGTACACTCTCTGGAGTGGTTGTTATTAAGAAAGGCATCCAGCCATAGAAATCATGCCAAAATGGACTGGAGTCTGGTGCAGCTCCCTGGCTTACCAGTCTCCAGTCAAACCGTTTAACCCATGCCAGCATGGAAAATGGATGCTAAATGATGTTACAATATTTTGATCTAAAAATATCAACACTTTTCTCATCTTTTGAAAGTTCTAACTCTGCTCTAGTATTCATTTATTTTTTTAAGTTTACATTATTGTTGTGTATTTGGTATTTGTATATTAAGATTGCTCTTTTATTTTCTTCCTCGTTAAAGTCATTTGCAAAATTGCAATTCATCAAGTTTTTAAAAGTTTTTTGCCAAAGTCATATTCAATTCATATTCCACAGTTTTTTTTTAGAATTTCTTTTTTGATTTTTTGATTTTTTTTTTTGTTTGTTTGTTTGCTTCCTGTAGCATTTTTCAGACCTGTAACATTTACTCTAATTAAAAATAGCTGAAATGTTCAAAACAAGTAACATTATATAAAAAAACCCAATAAAGATGAAAATGCACAGCTCAGTTGAAATAATTACTATCATTCATCATCATCATTTAACATCCTCTTTCCATGCTGGCATGAGTTAGCCTATGCCAGCATGGAAATTATATGTTGTATGTGTGTGTGGTATTGGACATAGACAGTATTATATTTAGGTATCATATCACAAATTTGTGTTTCCTTATATCATCATCATCATCATCCTTTAACGTCCGTTTTTCCATGCAAGCATATCCGTTTTCCATGCTGGCGTGTCTAAAACTTGCATCACTTTTCTTACATATTTTCATTATTTGGAATTAAACAACTGATTGCATACAGCTCATTCCTCTCTAGTCACTCCTTACTTATATCATTTCCTATCAACATCACATACACTATACAATTTACATTTTATATGAAGAGACAAACACTTTATTGTTGACAGTATAGCAGGAGCTTAAACTTCCCAATTCACCAGCTAGTTTGTTTCTGCTTGCTCTTTAAGTCACTAGTTTATAAGAAGGAATATATAGATTTTTGTATTCACTAAACCCTTTTACTAGTTTCTTTGTTGTTGTTTTTAGTACACTTCAAGTGGTGGTCAACCCTGATTAAGTAGACCTATGATCAAGGCATTCCAACCTTGACTATCCTATCTTTTTGTATATCAAGGATTACATTGTTCAGTATAATCCTTCTTTATTTAAGAAGGAAAGATGTGATTTCATGGAACTTTGGCTATTGCTTCTAGCAGATCAGTGACTATGTAGAGTAGTGCTTCTCAACCGTTATCATCCCACACTCCACTTTGATCTTCCAATAATCTACCAATAAAACAGGCTCCCCACCATGAACAGACAAAATAGTATATAGAATATATATATATATATATAATCAAAAGAAGTTTTAATTAAAACTTTATTGCAAGTTTTATTTACTTGTTGCTTATACCCCATTCTGAAGTAACCTATGTTCCACTGGTGGGGGTATACACCACACCCTGAGAAACACTGGCTTAGAGGTTCCCTATTTTGGTTCAAACTCCCCCTTGGTTGAGATTCCTTTTTGGTTTGGTCTCTCTCCTTGGTTTGATTTAAAGTGATTGTTAACCTTCCTAAAATCCTGCTACATTTGTTGTAAAACAGTCACAATATTGAATGAAAAGAATTCCTTGAAGCTGTTATGATACAGAAATCAAATGCTAACTAAAATCTTGGTCATACATATCTCTACTCACTTTGAAACTTCTGGAATCAAAGTTCCTTTAGGTTTTAGATTTCATCTGCAGGTCTAGAATCAATTCCTCCAAAAAGTACCAAAACAATTTGTATAGAATTTTCTATAGGTGTCAGTTGTAGAGTTTGCTAAGAAATTCCTGGTATAGAATGTAAAGCAACGTGAGCCAAATACAAAAGCTTATGTATTTCTTCATATAAACTCTTGACTTATTCCTTACTAAATGAAACAAATACATCTTCAAGAGTTAAGCATCGTCATCATTACTATCATTTATTTTATGTTGATGAAAGTACATATTCACTATTAGATAATTGCCAACTGTTTTAGTTAACTAATATATATGTATATGTATATATTAAACTGCTACACAGTTAATAATACATTTATATAAAACAAATTCTAACAAGTATTGAACCGTGTGTATATTACTTTAATCAATAGCTATCTTTGTACTCCCTCTTTTTGTTTCTATCATTTTGTTTCTCTCTCTTTCTCTTTTTCTCTCTCTTTCTCTCTATCTCTTTCTTTCTCTCTCTCTCTCTCTCTCTCTCTCACTCACACAGTAATTAAACTTATCTGCACGTTTTAATAATGAGTGTAAGAACTCTGAAATAAATAATCACCAATAAATAATGCTGAATATTCAAACAGCATTCAAACATTACTTCAGCCATTCTTTTATGTGTCTGAGATCTATATGTACCTTCACTTTTTTCTGTTTATCTGATAATAAATTCTCTTTCTTACTTTAGTGCTAAGAATCACATCTAGTTAAAAAAAACTATTCCTGTAACAATTTGTAAATGTTTAAATTTGCAAAAAAATGGTTTCATTTGCATTAATATTGAAGAAGGTTTATAAAAGAGGATAAAATGTTTAATGATTTGACTTTGTTTTAATTAATCATTTAAGGAAATGAAACAGGTCTAAGCTCAGGGGAATTCTTATTTGGAGAATAGTAATAAGTTAATGTGATTTGAGCTAAATAGGAATTGCTCTAGGCTTAGTAATTCTGTTCCAAGAGAAATGGTATTCTGTGTGAAATAGTAAGTTTATGAAATTTGTATTGGGGAAAAAAATAGTTCAATATTTTTAGTTAATGTAATTTGTTAGATTTGTTGCTATAATTTGATAACATTGAATCATCATCATCATCATTATCATCATCATCATTATCATCATCATCATCCTTTAACGTCAGTTTTCCATGCTGGCATGGGTTGGATGGTTTGACCGGAGCTGGCCAGTCGAGGTGGGGAAGGGGGGCTGCACCAGGTTCCATTCCAGGTTCCATTCCAGGTTCCATCTACAGCTCGATGCCCTTCCTAACACCAACCACATTACAGTGTGTGCTGGGTGCTTTTAACGTGCTACCGGCATCCTAGAATATAGAACTATAATTTGCCCCAATTGTGTGTTCAACATTTTATACATTATGGTTATTCTTAGAAGAGGCAATTTTCTAATAATTTTTAAGAGGCTATCCAAATGAAAAAGTTTGAAGACCAATTAATGATGTAATAGTCATTAAACAATAGCAACAATGTTTATGTAATTAACATAGATTGGAAATAATAAGGATAATGACCAAATTAGGGTTTCTACTGTAGATGTAAGGCCTCAGAGATAAAGACACGGTACAGTATAAAGCTATCATGTTCGTCTCTTTTATTAGTAATTTGAGATGGTTTTATAGAGAATTATAGATTTCATGATAAACAAAACTGTAGGATAACATTTAAAACAATAGCTTTATTTCCAGTCTCTACCAGTCGATAAATTAATATAGCTGCTATGAGCTTTACTGTCCTCTTTAACTTGTATATATGAGATGAGGCTTTGATTTCAACATAAGAAAATAATGCACACAGGAAAAATTAATATTACAACTAAATGTAAAGCAGTGAGCTGACAGAATCGTTAGCACAAGTACCAGTTGAACACTGGGGTCGATGTAATTGACTTCCCCCCTCCCCTGAAATTGCTGGCCTTGTGCCAAAATTTGAAACCAATATTAGAACTAAATTTAGTGGAGCAACAGTTACAAATGAACTGTCAAATAAACATGAAAGATTGAATGCCACCAAAATAATGAATGCTGCATTTTACAAGTTGTTTTACATACACACTCACATTAATCTATGAAAAACAACTATGTATGTGCAAGATGCAAATGGGCTTTGGTGTAGTAATGTATGGCAAAAAGACAACAGAAGTAGGGTCCAGCATTAAATCCAGGTAGCAGTTATTGAGGGAATTCATTTATTTTTGATGAGGAATCCAAGAAGTGACTTATGGTTAGTAATATGAGTTAGCTTGCGATTATAAAGATATAAATAACACTTCTTGACTTGATAAATAATAGACAGTCGTTCTCTTTCAGTCTGAACATAGTTTCATTCAGTCTCAGAAATGTCTGGGAAGTATAAATAATAGGGTTTTCAGAATCGTTGGGCAATAAAAAACCTCCAATTCTGTAGAATGAGACATCACATGACAACAGCAGAGGCTTATTTGGATCGTAATGTACCAAAAATTCAGAGGAACTGTGTGCCTGCTTTACTTTATCATACAGAGTTTGAACCATATCTCCATGGTACATATTTTTCTCAAAATTCTATGTAAAGGCTCTGAGTACTAAATTGGGTAGGTGTCTGTGATATTAGTCTAGCATCCCTAAGAATGATTTAATCTCATTAATATAGTTTGGTTTTAGTTTCATTTATGACATGATTGATGCTAATTTCTCTGGTTCTGGAAACATACTTTGTTTATTTCGGAATCTAAATAGATTTCCTTTGGAGTCATAAAGCTGCATTTCTGTGTTTTTCAACTTCAGGCCACAATCAGATTGTATTTGCAGAACCTTTTCAGTGTGTCCATCATTCCTGCCTGCCATTATTGTCATCTCAACCACAAACAATATATAACTTGAACTATTTTCCATTTTGTACTGGAACATACTTAACCCTAAACTGAATGCACGTGTGTACATCATGAAAAATGTTCAATGAGTATTCACCATTGGTAATTGAGAATCCTCACCCAGAAGCAACTGTTGAGAAGTCTGGCTATGGCCAAGCTTTGGAAACTTTTCACCTGTCACAAGTAGCTGATTTATTGAGTTTGCTTATAGTCTTTATAGATTCTTATTATTCTACCCTTTACAGCTGATACTATTGGAAAAGTCTATTTTCAGTAATGTATAGGCTGATAAATATCTTTACACTCCAATCTATTAAGCTCAACTTCACTTCCTTCTTTTAAAGCATATGGAACAAGTCCAGCTTTGAAAAACTTTGGTACAATGTCAGTGATTTTGATGTGAACTTTGATATCTCTGAATGTAGCCATATTCTCACTGAAAACATCACCATACTTTTCATTTGGAACAATAAGTTGATATTGCTTGGCCATATGTGCATTGCTCTTGTACAAAATGCTGAACAGTTTCCCCTAACTTAGACAGAGATTTTGCAGTTAGTTCTGATCTATTAAAAACAGTCTTTACCCAGGGGTGACTCTAAGCTTTAAATTTTTTTTTTTTGGTTACCTTCATATCTTATGGATACTTCAGTGATTCCCAGTATAGTGACTGTTTCATTAGTGTGTGAAGTTTAGCAATAATTGTCATAATATCAAGTGTTTTGGTAAGCATCAGAGTAGCAAGAGATACTCCATTAAATACAGATACAGACATTAAATACATTGAATATAGACATCTGTCCCACACTATTATGTTAACTCTTTAGTGTTTAAACCGGCCATATCCAGCTCAAATATTCCAGCTGTTTTATGTTTAAACTGGCAAGATTCAGCCTCTTACACCTACCCTACAATACCATTCTAAAACTAAATAAACACACCATCGAAATCTCAAAGTTACAAGATAATGCATGATTAATTCAAAACAATGTGAATAAATAAGCAATACATTTGACAGAGAAATCTGAATGCTAAAGGGTTAAACTATATAGTAAGCTATTATCATTTAATTCAACTATTTTAAACACTTTATAAATCTTATTATGAAATGTTTTCCATCTTATTGTTATATGTTATTGATAGCAGGAGAATGAAATTACATACAGAAGCCATTTTGACAAGGTATTCATCAGAATGGATGACAACAGCTTGTGAAGACTGACAGAGATACTATTGTTTAAAAGAATTAAATAAAGGCATCTTATTTAGTCATAAAGCCAAGAATTTTGAGGAGCGGGGGCTAGTGAATTACTGTTACGTCATTTAACAACCCAGGAAGGATGAAAGTTAGAGTTGACTTTGGCTGGATTTGAACTCAGAATTAAAGAGCCAGAAGAAATACCTTAACCCTTTAGTATTCAGATTACTCTGTCAAATGTAATTCTTATTTATTCATATTGCTTCGAATTCATTTTCCATTATCTCATGGCTTTGAGATTTCAATAATGTGATTGTTTATTCTCAGAATAACATTGTAAGGTAGGTGTGAGAGACCAGATATAGCCAGTTTGAACATTAAACAAGTAGAATATTAGGGCCGGATATGGCCGGTTTAAATGCTAAAGGGTTAAGTCACTTTTTTTTTCTGATACTCTATTCTGCCAGTTGACCTGAAAAATTGTTAAAATGGGATTAATGTGGAAAAGCAGAGTAGTTTTATCTTCATTTACTTGCAAGCTACTCCATTTACTCTATTTTACACAAGTCAGTTTTGTTTTATACTTTCAGTTATTATATCTTCTCTAATTTTAGCTCTGACAAACTTAATTCTCAATTCTGATCAATTGTTTCAAATAAATTTATTTAGATTATTGGCATTGGAGTGATTTCTGTTCACTAACTAATGTTTGAATAAGCAGAGAAACAACAACATTGTTTGGAGAGGATTGATTTTATTTGTTAATCATTTATGGTGCATACATGCTTACACACACACACACACACACACTCACACACACATATTGTAGTTTTCCAGCTGTATGTGCTCAGTTATTATGGAGAGAATATTTTATTTCTACAAATATTAGCTTCATTCAGGTCAACAAATATAAATTGATACTGACCCTGAATGAAACTAAATTCCTCCCTATTATCTAATCTCTTTTACTTCATTCATTTTATCCTTTGTTGCAGGCTTTTGAATTCTTTCCACTATATTGTGGGTTTGTTTGCCATTGTTAAAACTAGCATTGCAGTCCATTGATGGCAAACAACAGTTAGAATGTCATTTAACTTAGAAATTAAAGCAACTGTATTCTGACATGTTGTAGTTTAATGGAGCTCAGTTTCTTGCACGGCTGTAACTATTGTCATTTTACTTCTACCAAGATGAATAAATGCTTTTGTTTATTTAGAACATAGCTGATTAAGTGTGATGTGTTTGTGTCTCTTTCTTTACACGTCGTCTATATATTAATAATGTGTGTCAGTGCTGGAATCAATTAAAGAATATTCATTTTTTCATGGTTATTTACAATATTAAGTAGTCTTCCTCTATTCTTAGTAAGATGCTATAGATTGCTATAAATCTCTTTAATGTTGACATTATTTTAAGAATTATATTGGAGTCACCTCTTGTACTACCTATGTAAAGCAAAACATATTTTTGTTCTACAAACATTTCAACATTATTTCTTGATTGGTTGAAAACTCATTTAGTTATTTATATTGACTGAGTATTGTTTAAACCTCATGGACCTTACTATTACCACCAAGGATGTAAAATAAAATATATTTCAGTATGATTTCAACTCAAACCAGTGAAGCACTGAATGAGATATCTTTACTGTCTTAACTATATTCACAGCTTCCGCCACTTCATACTGCTATTGCAACTAATAATAATAATAATTCCTTACATTGGCACAATAGAAAGAGGCGTGGTTGATACCAGTAGCTTAATTATCAACTTGGTGCTTAATTATCAACCCCAGAGAGGCAAAAATTAAAATTAAAATTAAAAGATTTGAAAACTGTGTACAGGGGTGAAACTAGTTCAATATTCTACAATTTCTGCTAGTGATTCTAAGAATAGGCAAGTTGGGGAGATTTAACTGCCACCAGTATATGAGTAGGACATATTTTAGAAACCCCAGAAATATAAAGCAAATTGTCAAAAGAAGGAGAAGGGATATAATTACTTGAATCCTTTCAAGTATGTAGCTCCTACTTATTTTATGGACTTTGATATAGTTGAATTCAGCAGGATTTAAACATAGAACCTAGAGAGACAGGCGTGTGGCTGTGTGGTAAGAAGCTTGCTTCCCAACCACATGGTTCAGGGTTCAGTTCCTCTGCATCACACCTTGGGCAAGTGTCTTCTACTATAACCTCAGGCCAACCAAAGCCTTGTGAGTGGATTTGGTAGATGGAAACTGAAAGAAACCCATCGTATATATGTATGTATATGTGTGTCTTTATCTCTAAGTTTGTCTCCTCCATTACCGCTTGACAATCAGTGCTGGTATGTTTATGTCCCCGTAACTTAGCCGTTCGGCAAAAGAGATCAATAGAATAAAAATAAGTACTGGTGTCGGTACATTCAACTAAAAATTCTTCAAGGCAGTGCCCCAGCATGGCCGCAATCTAATGATTGAAACATTTAAAAGATAAAAGATAAGACATAACAAAATACTGTAATGTATTCATTCTGCCTCTGTGTGTGTACATGGTGCTGAAACAGATGGAGTGAGAAAGTTTGAGTAGAGGTTTCTCTTATATATGCAGTGTAGAACAGGATGCACAAGAAGCAAAACTTGAAATGACAGGAGTGCTACTTACAGAACTAGCTTGGTTAGGGAGTGAAGACTACAATATATGTTGGTTTTTATGCAAGGTATCCAAGGAAAATAGTTCAATCCATCACATTACTAATAGATCATTTCACATTACTATTGATTTAAGGAAATAATTGTTCTTTAGCCTCTGGTCAACTCTCATTATGCAGACCTATGAGGTATTCTAGCTTTCATCATACCATCATCATTGTCCTTTTTTTTTTATTATTCTTTTACTTGTTTCAGTTATTAGACAGACTGTGGCCATGCTGGTGCACCACATTGAAGAACTTTTAGTCGAATGAATCTACCCCAGTACTTATTTTTTTTATTCTATCAAACTCTTTTGCCAAACTGCTAAGTTATGGGGACGTAAACACACCAACACCATTTGTCAAGTGGTGGTTGGAGGACAATCACAAAAGACACACACAATGGTCTTCTTTCACTTTCCATCTACCAAATTCACTTACAAGGCTTTGGACTGAACCCGGAACCATGTGGTTGGGAAGCAAGCTTCTTACCACATAGTCACACCTGCGTCTGATGTATCTTTCTTTTTTTTTTTTTTAAGATGTAGAGGGGAATTATTTAAAGGAGATTTGGCTGCTATTTCTTGAAACTAAATCTCCTTTGAATGTGACCACAAAGATCAGGTATAGGTAACCTTTTTCATGAAGCAGGCCCATTGAGACATGGCACATTATCAGGCAGGCCATACTACTAAAAAAGAATGGTCATTTTTCATTAGTTGTGCCATTTAGAAAGTCCTGCAAGCCACAGTTTGCCAATGACTGATATAGAGCCATTTTTATTAACTCATATTATAAATGACAGATGATGTTTGCTGCTGCGATGAAAGTGCTGTAGTGAAAATAATGATAGCATAGAGGAAGGGTTTGAAGGAGATCATAGGAAACAGCTGACTTCTTTGACAAGCTGACTTCTCTTCCTATGCAAAAGATGACTTCATGATACATACAAGAAGTGTGATGCTGTATAGCAATACATTGGGGCCATACTGGAGGCATTGTCAAAAGGTTATGGGTACTCTTCTTACTCTTTAACCCTTTAGCATTCAGATTATTCTGTCAAATGTAATGTTTGTTTATTTATATTGTTTTTAATTAATCATGCATTATCTTGTAGTTTAGAGATTTTGATGATGTTACTGTTTGATTTTAGAATGACATTGTAAGGTTGTGTGGTTAAAGGCCGGATCTGGCCAATTTCAACATAAAACAGGTTAAATATTTTGGCCTGATATGGCCGGTTTAAATGCTAAAGGGTTAAACTTATAAATAAAAAGTGAATATTGGGGATTTGCTCCAGTTAGAGAGAATGGATTGAAAACATACAATCTGTTAGCTACAATTTCTGGAACACATGTTCAGAAAAAAATGACTGGACAATGTATAGAGAAAAGTAGAATGTTAATATAAAGTAAATCGATGACACTGTAAAGTGATAAGGGAAAGAATCTTGCAGAGGAGTTAAATAAAATATTTTTTTTTTAAATACATTAGAAGTTAATGAAAGTACTTGTTGTAGTCTACATCAGCATGGGCCAATCAAGTAATAGCTAAATATTTTGTAGGTTAGTTTGATGTGAAAAGAAGAAATATCTGTCAAAACTATTTTTTTTTAATTCTCCACCCCACCCCCTATGCCCCATGGGAATGGCATGAAAGAAAAGAATTCTACTATCTAGGCCATTATAAAATTTACTTCATGTTGTGGGTAGCTTTCATTGCAGTTTCTTCACAATTTCACATATGCTTTCAGTTCTAATAGAGAAATCCCCTAGAAATAATATTAAAGGAATTGCCTTCCATACACTATAACATTAAAACTATTGATTTCATTTCATTATTGTTTTAATCTTCTTTTAGCTTTTCGTTTTCAACTTCCTCTTTTCTTTGTTGAATTTTTCTAAAGCAGTTTTTTTATTATCTTTAGTTTGGAGGCTCATTTCCTTTCAAGATAATTTTATTTATTTTGTTTCTTTTGTTTTTTTGTTTCTTTTGTATTGAAATAAACTTGATTTACTATCTATTTCTGCTATCCCATGAGTATTGTGTGAAGACTACAGTCATTTCCAGCTTATTTGAAAAATGAGTCATGAGATTGTATGCCAGATTAACTTCTGGCTAGTTCCGAAGAATTGCCAACTTAAAGCAAACTAATTAGATCATGTCTTGTTGCATTGATTAGAAATTCTCTCTTTTACATTTCTGTAAAAACTCAGAAATATTGCTACAAGAATTCTTCTCTAAACATGTTGCCATTCTAAATTCTCTTTCCAGAACAGTTAGCATGACATTATTGCATCTTTTTATATTCCTATTTTCTTTTCTTTTTTTTCTCACAGGATTATTCATGAAGGTGGTTTTACAAGTGAAGATAACAAACAATATAAACCTGTTGTCTACAGTAACACGATACAGTCCCTAGTAGCTATTATCCGAGCTATGGGAACACTTGCTATTCCTTTTGGAGATAATGAAAGAGAGGTAGGCAGAAAAACAGCATACATTCTCTCATATTGATGTATACATTTATATAATTTTCACTTTCTATTTTAATAACCTTACTCTCTCTCTCTCTCTCTATATATATATATGCGTGTGTATGTGTATGTGTTGGGGGGGGGGTTCACTTCTAGTGAGAAACTTGGATTAATAAGGAAATAATGTTAAATGTTCAACTATGTATTAAATATGTTTAAAACAGTCAAGAAGCATCGTAGTTATGACTTGTAAGTCCTAAAATATAACTTAAAGGCCAATGAGCCTTGCACATTTTCATTTTATTTTTGGTTGATTGCAATTTGGTGACCTCTCTCTCTCTCTCTCTCTCTCTCTCTCTCTCTCTCTCTCTCTCTCTCTCTCTCTCTCTCTCTCTCTCTCTCTCTCTTGCTCCTTGTGAGAAAAAGATTTTTATTAATGCTAATGATCTTTTTTTCTCATTAGGGTTATAATTTCAATTATTTAGACATTGTTTTCAGCTCACAACCAAGTGTGGTAGCATGTATTTAATTATATGTTCTTTGTGCAAACACACTCTTGGAACATCTTCCAATGTCATTGTAATATAGCTAATCACGAAAATGTTTTTCACAAAAAAAGTAAAAGGCTATTTCTTGTTGTCATTTAGTGATCTTGGCATCATGTGGGGTGTATTGCCCTGAGGAGGTTAAATAAAACTGAAACATGTATATAGTTGCCACCATGGCTGTCAAAACTCAGATTCATTTCCCCCACCCCCTGCATATCTCCATTTGATTTTTAGTTGTAATTTTAAGCTTCTTTCTCTTGCCCTTTTCAGAATAAATTTTTATTATTGCTAATGAGTTTTTTTTTTATCATTAAGATTTTAGTTTCAGGCTGACTTGCATATTTGTTCTTAATACGTTCCAGCAAATTCAAACATGAATATGCTAATCGTTGTGGTGTTTCATCACAGAGGAACAGCTTCTTCTTTACAATGAATATGTATTCATAATACAGTCAATTCATTAGTACAAGAGATTCTGGGACAGCTGGTGTTTTAACATAATTGTGTTGCATCAACTAGAAGCACTCCTTAACTAATGAATCTAACAAGCGTTAATGTTCTTGTTTATACTTTCAACAAACAAACTGTTTCTTGATCCATGCTGATATCTGCCATGTTCGAATCAGTTGGAACATATTAGGAATAAATATGCAAGTCGTCATTTTGATTCTTGCAGTTCACCATGCATATGATGATTTTAATTTCAATTAATTGAAATTTATTTTCTACTCACGATCTCAAGGGTGGTAACTCACACTTAACTATATGGTCTTTATGCATTTTCCAATGTCTTTAAAAGGCCTAAATTTGATATCTGTCATTAAAATAAATTAAATAATTTAAACATATTTGCAATATATTGCTCAAATTTACTTGTATTACTCCTAGCTATAATAGTTGATGGTTTCAGAAAACTGTTGATCATTTCACTTACTTTTGAAGACTATATTTCTTTTAGTTGTTATTCCAACACTCACCTGTTTCCAAGTAAGGTAATATTTCCCCATGATGGTGACACTCATTCACAATTATCATACAAAGTCAAGGCAAGGAGATAGTAACATACATCCATACATATATATGACATGCTTTTTCTAGTTTCCAATCAAGGCTTTAGTTGGTTCAGAACTATTGTAGAAGACACTTGCCTAATGTACCACACAGTGGGACTGAACCTGGAACCATGTGGTTGAGAAGCAAACTTCTTACCACACAGTCATGCCTGTGCTTTCATTCACACACACATATCCACACACTTTGGAAATAAAGCAATCACTTGTAAACTAATTAGTTGAATTTGAACCATAGTAATTTTGCATAAATATATTTCAAATATATTGTATTATATTATTTGTAACAGAGATACATTTTTCTGCTTCTTAAAATTTTACTTGCATTACAATGTAACCCTTTAATGCCAAATTATTGAAGCTGTTCTATAGTTGGACATCAGAGTTCTTTCCAATTGGAGACATTTTTCTGAGATTACGTTCATTTCTTAGAATATGCTCTAATGGAATGAGATTGTGTATATGTCCATGTAGGTGTTTATACTTTTGTCTCCGTGTCTCTATTTGTATTCAAGTATGCTTGTGTTTTTTTTTTATGTGCCTGTATATAAAAGATACAGCTACTATGCATGCACATACAAACATACATAGAGATAGTTCTTTTTACTTAAAATTTATTTGCATTTTAGTAACCCACATACACATACATACGGCAAACTGGCAGGGTCCTTATTCTATATATATATATATATAGCTAAACTATACTTTCAGTTTTCTGTCCAAAATTTGCTTTCATTTCAATCGCACACTAAAATAGTGTTCATTCATAAAATGCTATATGCTTATGTGTGTATATGTAGGGGAAGGGGAGGTTTTGTACATATGTATGTATTTTTATCTTTTGTTTATGTGTTTGAAATGCAACATTTACCATAGTTTGTATAAATCTGAAATAAGATTTTTGACATTTCATTTGACTCATAATTTATAACATCTGGAAGACCATGCTCAACCATGTATACATACATGTGCACTTGCATGTGTGCACACATACACACACACACACACACACACACACACACACACACACACACACACACACACACACACACAATTTTAATACAGCTAAGAAAAAATACCTTTTTAAGATATGCAAAGTGTATGAAAAATATATTGGCTTACTTTGTCAAATATAGATACAAATGTTTTTCCTATTTTATACATAATATATTTTAAGAACCATCAATTTAATTTATATTCAGCCTAAAAATATGTAAACATGTGTGCCACATAGTGGTGGTGTACTTGAATTTCGACATTGTTTGTTGTTTTTGTTTTTTAGAGAGGATTGATACCTTAGTTTTAATATTTGCAAGTTATAGGAAAAGTATGAGAAAATTTTGCTGTGATTAAGTGTGTGTGTGTGTGTTGTGAATATTGTAATAATGTGTCTGAGTAGATGGCAGCTTTGTTATATGATAAAGTTGGATAACAAGAGATGTGTAGAACTTTAGTAATTCAAAAAGTTAGATATATGACCATTATTAGCACTCTTAAAGGCGGTGAACTAGCAGGATCGTTAGCACGCCGGGCAAAATGCTTAGCGGCATTTAGTCCATCTTTACATTCTGAGTTCAAATTCTGCTGGGGTCAGCTTTGCCTTTCATCCTTCCAGGGTCGATAAAATAAGTACTAGTTTAACACTGGGGTTGATGTAATCAACTAAAACCCTCCCCGAAATGGTTGGCCCTGTGCCAAAATTTGAAACCATTATTAGCACTCTTAACCAACCACATATGGTATTAAAGATAGAAAAAACTTATAAACCTAAGGTTTAGTGGTCTGTGAAGATGCTGTAATGAAATACTACAACTGACTTTTACTATAAAACAAAAGCTAAACACAAAAATAGAACTTGTTTCTAGCTGTAGATAACTAACCCTTATCTTTTCTCCCTGGTATAAATTTATCCTTTAGCTTATGACTGCTGTAAACTCATCTGGCAATTATCATTTCATTACTCTAACAATTAGTAGTTTATTTCAGTCTAATAAAGTATTTATATAATCTATGAAAACAACTATACATTACATCCCTGCATTTATAAATATTACTATTTTTCTTTCTTTTCTTTTTTTTTGTCTCAATTAGTGTTTGATATCTTTTCTCTTTGGCTTGGCTTCACGAACGAAGATTAAGGGTATTGTCCACTTCTGGCGCAGGCTCGCTGGTGACTGTTGAGTCCAATGCTTGACAGACAAACTCGGCCACAGCGGCTGCAGGGGAATGTCAATTCAAGGGGTGGTGCAGTGGCAACGCGGTTCTTCCTCCTCCTCAAGGGTGGCCCTGCGATTGTTCTCAAAGGAGGAGACCGACTGATGTACAGTGTGTCGCCAGGCCTGTCTGTCTGTCAGCAGCAAGTACTGACCACTGATATCTTAGTTGTTAACATAATCATCATCAATATTGCAGGATTTAGAATAGCAATAGGCCATACTATAGTTTTTCTTATTTCTAATAAGCATGTCAGGAGGGTTAATAGAGCCTGCAAGGTATGTCCACTCTATGCCAACATAGAAAAGCAAGCATTTAAACAAAAAAGGAGATGACAGGGAGCATCGCCAACAATTTCTCTTGTCTCTGATTTGTGTTAACTCTTTTGTTATTAGTGATAAATATTTTGAAACAGCTACAGGAGATCTCTAGATTTTATTTTCTGAATCATTTTCTCCACTGCACTTTATTGTCTAACTATTTGTCTTCAAAGAACATCCAGTCCATTGTAGTTGCCCCATGTTCAGCAATAGTCACAAAATGGGTGTCAAGAGTTTGAATTTACTATTCTATATCACTTCAATTCACCCAAGGTATTCAATCATCTGAGAATATTATTTGCATTAGATAAGCATCTTAACCAGTGGAAGGTCTTTCTCATTTGTTTCATGAGAATTCCCAAGTAAAGAAGGGCCTAACCAGATGCAAAGTTATATTTAGTGATGCTGTTTGACATCACCCTGAATATGGGTAAATGGTAAAGGCTGATTAACCAGTATTGAATGCATGGCATCTCTTACATTGTGTGCTACTTATCTTTTATAGAAATGGAAGAGGATGTTTTAGAAAAAAAGCATGAAGCCACAACTAAATACTAAAGGGAACTTTAAATCCTAGAAGATGATTGATATTAAAATCCTGTTGGGCTTAACATTGTCTTTCATCCTACTGAGTCCATTATAATGGTAGCAATAATTTATGTACAAGAATCAAATTAATTCCTTTTATAAAATTGGTTTTGTTAAATCACTATATCATGGTGATGAGTTCAAAGCATACTGCACCAGTATCCAATTACATTTAATTGGGTGTCTATTATGATGCAAATTATCATTAATTGTTCAATTAACATTCAAAGCTACTTCTTCATATGGCACTCATACCATTAACTTTATGAAGAAATTTACTGGAATAAGGTAATTTTGACCTACAAAGTTTAGTGTCATTTATAAATAATTTTGAGTTAAACTGTATTAGCTTCGCGTCTGTTTCTTCAACACTGTAATGGGTTAAATGTTTGTTGGACTTCATGTCCACAATAGTAATCTATTTAGCTGAGTAAATTGAAGGTATGAGTTATAGTGAATTGAGTAGATAGATTATCTAATAACATGTCAACTGAACATGATTCAATGAAATATTGTATTCTATCATGAGTGTCAAATATTTTCAGGTAACTTCATGCCATTATTTTTTGTTGTTGTTGTTTAGCCCTAGATCAACCTTAATTAAGCAAACACATGATGAAAACGATTCCAGTTATGGTTTTAGCACTTTTTAAAACTATGTAAGGCAGCATTATTCAATGCATTCTTTCCTTAAGACAGTAGGAAATGATTTGTGAGATATTTGACTGCTATTCCTAGCATGTCATGCAACTACATAGAGTCTCTTTTATTTTATATTTTATAATTTTCAGTATTTTAAGGGTGGTAGATTGGTAGAATCATTAGAGCATTAGGAAAAAATGCCTTGTAATTATTTTGGAGTTCAAATTCTACAAAGATTATCTTTACCTTTCATCCTTCTGAGGTCCATAGAATTAAGTATTAGGATCAATATAATCAACTATAACCTTCTGTGCCTACATTAGAAAGAATTTTTTTAAAAAGTCATAGTGTATGCAGTATTGTTGGTTTATTGGGTAGGATGCAGAAGTATTTGCCTTACAGCTAATTTTCTGTTGGTTATGATGATGATATTGTTTTTAATGTTGTTTTTGTTTGTTTTAAAATGTTTGTGGTATTGAGAGGCTGATGTATAAGTGGTGTTCTTGCAGGTATGTACTGTGTAAACTGTGCTGTATTAAGAGTCACATGTACAGTGTATAATGTGATGGTTATATTATTGTATTAAGAGGGTCCTGTATATAATGTGCAGTATTTAAGTAGTACTATTATCGGATTATGAGTAAAGTTGAAAGTCCTTGTTTGATGGATATATTTGTTCATTTTTTTTTTTTTTAATCATTATTGGTGTAGAAATGATTTTGGTATTTTTTACTTTCATACCACACACCTTGCTTACTTCCATTTAAAAGTCTCTGGAATTAATTTCAGTAGTTTTATTATTCCAGAGTGCTTTTTCTGTACCACTAAGCATTGCTGTGTCTGCCTTGGTGCATGCAATGTTTTGTCTTGTTAATTATGTGTTTTTCTATTGTATGAAAGTAATCAACAATATGTGCAATGCCTAGGACAATTATTGTCTGTATGTTGTATAAGTTCTGGTGTTTTGGTTATTCATTTGTCTGTATTTCTAAGTTCCTATCATTCTGGTTATCTCTACTTCCAGATTTTTATATTCAGATAATTTCTCCATTTCTTTTAGAGATATATTATCATCTATTGGGATTGAGACATTGATTAGGAGACATTACTTCTTCTATAGTCTTTGATAGTAATATTTAATTGATTTACTTTAGTCTCCCTAGCTGGGAGATTAAGGTATATCTATTGGATATTACTTGTATGAATTGGTATATTTCAACTCATGGTCATGCAATTTTCTGAGACGTTTTGTGATGTTTACTTGTACCATGTCTTTTTCTATTGGTATTTCATAATACTGGCATAATTTCCAGTGTATTTAAAGCTCTAATTTTGTCATGTATGTATGTACGTACATACGTATATATGCATGCATTCATGCTTGCATATACACACACACACACACACACACACACACACACACACACACACACACACACTTTAGCTAAGACATTGCATCCAGAAGCAATCTGATTGATCATTTCTTCACAACCTGTACATATTCTGTAGCTAATGTTTGTATTCTGCTAGTAGCAGTTTTTTTGTGCTGCAATCAAAATCCCTTATTGTGCTTCTTAGCCAGTACTAAATTTCTTTTTTCCTTTATCTACTTCTACTTCATTGGTACTTTATTTGCCTTTTTTTTAAATTAATCAGAAGCCCCCCTGAACCTTTACAGGGCCGCTAAGGCAGAAAGGAGTGGAGGAATGTATCCTCAAACCAGAAATCCAACCCAAGTACTTGCAGCAGTGTTTACTGTGTTAAAGGCACCCAAGTTGCCAAATGGTGGTCTTAAACCAAGTGATGGCTGGATTTTAACTCAGAATGCAAAGAATCAGAACAAATACCACAAGACATTTGGTCACAACATTCTTTCAGTTCTGTCTCTGATTTGCTGTCTTCTTTAAAGATAGAAAACATTTGGGGTGGGGTGTTCCTATGTTTTGTAGCAGTTTATGTAGCTTCCTTTGACTCTTTCCTAGATATTTTGTATTCTTACAATAGATATTTTATAACTAGTGCAGTACCCATCAAAAGTGATGGGGTTTATTTGAATATAAAACACATTATTCAAACATAAATTTAGGATAACGGTTTTTCATTAAATATATAATGTTCTGCCTCAATAGCATGGGACTTAATGAGAGAACATCATAACAGTAAATGACAAAAGGCAGAGGAATACAGAGAATGGTTTATCATAAATAATACACAGACATCTGGAAGAATAACTTAAATGAGTTTATGAACAAAAGTGTCATTGGTTATAGGTTTTCAACAGAGCAATTACTAGTTTACTGTATGTGTTTATAGATATATTTAATGTGTCTGTGTGTATACAGGCACTTGTTTTAGCAGGAATTTTTTTTAATTCACCTGTAGCTTATTACTTATTTTTATTTTTAATGGTCTTTGGATTTCTACGTTTTGAACATCAAAGTTTCTGAATCTATGAAATAAATTTTTATCAATTAAAAATTCTTTTTATTTTTAATCAGAAACTGATTAAAGGATTAGAGGATTTACAGTTGCTGAACTTTTTATTTTTTTTAATAAACATCTTTCATTTGCATTTGAAATGTATAAATATATTTTATTTGCATTCATAATTACATTTTCTTCCTTAATAAATTAAAACTTAAACAGCAGTAGTTTTAATTTTCAAAAGATGAAATAACTAATGCTTTCAAATGAAAATGAAGTATATTTATGTATTTAAAAAATGGTACCACAGTTGTCAATTCTGTAATTCTAATGAGTTTCTGATTAAAAATTCTTTTAAATAGTTTTTTTTAAAATCAAAATGAAAAAAAATTGTTCAAGATTTTGAGTCTCTGATTATGTCAAATCCAAAATCTGGTTTTAAAAAATAATGGCATAATAAAAAAAAAAGTGGGAGAGCCTCAAAAGAATTCCATGCTTGTCCTTCAGAATGAAGGGAAGATTGTCTAATGCTTATGTAAGAAATTTAATGCTGTATAACTGCGAGACATGAGCCTTCAATGCAGAGGATTTGTGATGAGTAGAAAGAAATAAGCAGACATCCCTTGCTAATGTATAGTGTTAGTGTACAAGAACAAAAGTATAAATGATTTGAATGAAAAGCTGGATATAAACAGAATCAGATGTAATATGCAAGAGAAAAGGCTACACTTGTATAGATGTGATGTGTATGGAGGAAGCTATCTGTCTAAGGAAGTGGTGAATACTTGAAGTGAATTGAACCTGTGGAAGAAGAAGACTGAGAAATAGGACAAAGTGGTGAAGACTGATCTCAAGATATTGCATTTCATTAAGGAGATGACAAAGAACTGTGCTGATTGGTGATGCATGGTGCTGGAAAAAACCTGAACTCCTGTGCAAGCATAACAAAACATACAATAAAACCTGGATAGTGATAAGGACTGGGATACATAATATGTATATGAGCCCTTTGTCAATTTCTACCTGTTAAATCTCCATCTAGTGCCCCTTTTTGCCTATTCAATATCCTCTTGCCTCTCTGCCACTCTCCATCCTATTCACCACACCATGCCACTTTGCCTATACTCAATCCTCAATCTTCTTCTCTCTTTCCTATCATAATGCCTGAGTAATGAGGAATTGTATAAAATCTATTAGGAATCAATACACTCCTTTATATCCATCACTCTTACTATGCCAATCTTGATTATCCATTACATCTCTCTCTTTCTAGCAAACATTACCCTTCTGTATTTTTAACTACCATTACTGTTGTCCCTCAATCTCTCTCTGTCTTTCACTCTCCCTCTCTTCCCTCTCTCTTGCTAGTAAAGATGTTTTGATTAATACCTCTTTTCTCTCTCTCTCTCTCTCTCTCTCTCTCTCTCTCTCTCTCTCTCTCGCTCTCGCTCTCTCTCTCTCCTATCTCTCACACCCCACTCTCTCTCTCT
>JAOPUL010000001.1:89945884-89957551 GCA_027564515.1 Octopus rubescens | reverse complement strand
CAGTATTTTGAATCCTTTACTAAATTCACAGATGTTAGTGTTCTCATTTCATTCTGTTGTCCATACCATGGATACTCTCTTATTAGTTATACTCCTACCTTTGATGTCACTTGCTCATTCTACTTCAACTGAAGTATATATCGTTTTGACTGACCTGGGAATTGAACATATTTCCACTAACTAAACTACTAAACTTAACATTTAATCAGTGTTTATACTCATTGTCCTTTTAGTCCAATTAGGTAATGGAAATTAGGAGCTTTAAATATATGACCTTAAAAAAATGCTAGGTTTCAAGCTCCAGATTTGCATTGGAATAGTGAAAGTAGGCATTGGTTAAGTGTTAAGTGCCATAGTTTAGCTTGTGGGCATAAGTTCAATCTGTAGGTAGGTCAAAACCAATATATACTCTGGTTGTGGTGGAATGATAAATAGAATATCCCTGCTATGAACAACAGAATGAGAACAATCTTTCCTGTGGATTAAATAAAAAGTTCAGTTTGAAATTCAGAGAATGTTACTGAATGTGACAAACACTTTTGAAGAAGACTGGAGGATACAACAACCAAAACATTGTATGTCCAAACAAATGTTTGTCTATATGAATTGTAACGAGTATACATATTTAGTTTAGTGACTATATTATGCTACTAATTATACATAGGTTACTGTCTTACCACTGTACATAACTACATGATTCATATATTTCCCGTAGTTGGCTGAAGTTGATATCGTTATGTGCAGGATATCATGCTTAAATTAATTGTGGTAATTTACATTTATAGGCTACCATACTTTAAAACAATTAGGCATGATAGCCTATATTTGATTTAGAATACATTATTTGTTGCCTATATCACAATACCAACTATGCATATGTTTGAGTATTGGATATTCTATAAATGTCTTATGTTGTTATTGAATTATGTGAGATTAAGGCTGTCTGTATCACAGTACTCATTCTACATCAATCATTGTCAACATTACAGTAGTATCTATACATAGTTTGTTCTCTATATTACACAGCTAACTCCACATATAGCCCAGTTACTGTCTACATCTTAGTACAACCTTGAGAGAGAGAGATTCCTGAATTATTTTCCATAGCACATATTATTTTTAATTATGCAAATTATACTAAGAATTCTTTGTTAACTCTTTTACTGTTTGTATAAATTTGTTGACTGATCAGCAGACTTGGCTAGAGAATACTATGCTGATAAGATTTAATAGCTGTGCCTTGCTTGCAAACAAGGATTAGATTTTCCTTCCTCTAAACATGTAAATTAACTTTAAGAATTGTTAACAATTACTGCTAGGATTTTGTTTTCTTTCTACAACTGAAAAGGGAATTTCAATTAAATAAGATTTGTGTATGTAGCATTCAGTAGATCACCATCTGACTTAATTATCCAAATTCATACCAGTGGCCCTTTTGAGTTATTTTCCTTAACTCATATCTATGTTGTAACTGTAGTAATCTATGTTCTTGTGGTGTAGATATCTGTTTTGTGGTAGTATACCTATATCTATTATGGTGGTGTAGCAGTGTAGTTGTTGTAGTGGTGTAACTATCTCTAATGTAATGATGTACCTATCTCTGTTGTCACATCTTTAACTTTCATACGGCAGGATAACATTTGTTACAAAAGGGACAGCAACTTTCTAAACTCTTTCCAACCTGCTTATATTTTTGTCACTCTACTAGCTTCAGATGTAATTCTGTAAATGAAGGTAACAGGACTAATATACTATTTTCAACAACCATCTGGGAAGTCACAATCTTCAATCTTTTACCTGATCATGTTCTTTGACATAATTTCACTGTATGTTCATTTTATGAAGCCATTTCTAAAACCTATTCTCCTTTCCTTTCCAGTTTCCTTGATGACCTTGACCGCTTAGGAGCTAAAGATTACATGCCCACAGAACAAGATATTCTGCGAACTAGAGTTAAGACAACTGGTATTGTAGAAGTACATTTTGCATTTAAGAACTTAAATTTCAAGTAAGTTGGGGTTCTTTTCCATTGCTAACTTATTTTTTAAAAAGTGTATAATATATTGATTTTAATATAAAACATATTCTCTATTAAAACATTTGGGAAAAAAAAACATTTATGAATATGTATTGTTTAATTTGTTTACATTTTATGAAAGATGGAGGTAAAATGCTTTTTTGATACGAGAACCCAATAAATTACACTTGCCAATGAAATATGTTCCATATAGATTTTATTGATATTTACAATCCAACAAGAAATGACAATGAATTTGATTTTGTACATTTTTAAACTTAGATTTTTTTTATTTCAAAAATATAATGGAAAACTAAAGCAAATATGTTCATATGTGTTTGTAGCTTACCAGCCAAATGGCACCTTAAATTATGATTCTATTAGATGTGCATAACAAGTGTACCAGTTGAACTGGAATCTATATTTCTCTGTAGCCATCTGGATTAAGTGTACCATTAACATTGCAAGCTACATTTAGAAGCAGCAGACTTGTTTACACAACTTCTTTTGACTTGGTGTTGGACATTGTAGATTCTGTTTTATCGTAACATCTGTGGTGGCATGGGGTGGAGTGGTATATAGACAGGAAAGATTTTTTGTTATAATGAGGAAAACAAGAACTGAACACATCCCAGTCTATTAAGATAGACTAAAGCAGTGTTTTTCATAGGGGATGGGAGATTAGTCCCCCTCCTTCTATAGAGGTCAAGTGATGATTTAAAAAGGGGCCAATAAATTATGATTAATAAAATTAGTGTTTTTGTTTTTTTGTTTTTTTTTTACTTTTATAACTTGTCTAACACCATGACAAAGAATGATGTGTTATACACATGTAAACTCTATTAATAAAGAGGGCAGGGTTAAAAATGTCCCTATTACCAATGGACTAAAGAAAACCTGCAATTTTTAACACTGTAAAATATTGAGAAATTGAGGTGATTAAATAAACTTATGATCTAAGGCATTTCAGCCATGACCATCCTGGGTATTTTATATCAAAGACAATGAGACAGTGTCCCACCCTTTTCAAAACTTTAGAGCTTTAAAGTATAACTTAAGAGAGGTTTGACTGTTATTTTAAGTAAGTTAGCAACCACTTAGTGGCTCTGTTGCCATTTTTTTTTTCATTGTGTTTAATGTGATTCTCTTGTTTTATCCTGTGTATATATAGAATGTGGTACCACATAAAAGCACTCGTGCGGTGCCACGTTAAAAGCACCCAGCACACACTGTAAAGTGGTTGGCATTAAGAAGGGCATCTAGCTGTAGAAACCAAGCCAAATCAGACTGGAACCTGGTACAGCTCTACAGCTTGCCAGCTCTGGTCGAACCGTCCAACCCATGCCAGCATGGAAAATGGACATTAAATGATGATGATGATGATATAGAGATGTTTTTAGCAAACATTTGTAATAATAAATACCTTGTTACAGCAATAATAACTTGGCATAATTAAAATATCCCTAATCAAAGGGTTATTTAATCAAATATCGTAATAAGCATAAATAATAGCAAATTATATTTCATCACTAAGCTTGTAATTTAATTATGAAAGATTTTGAAAAAGAAATATTTTTCTCTATATTGAAGATTAAGGATATAATGTATTGAAGTAAAATAAAAAATTAAATGGGAGGTTAATGTAGAATATTTGTGGGTTGAAATGAATTGTTTGTTGAATTAGATGATAGAGAGATGCAGTATGAAATATATTGATGTTCTACTGAGAAGCTAGTCTAGACAAGCTGAAGTTTTACATTATCTTAATCTCCTTGGATTTGAGAAAGGATTTAGTATCTCACTAACTTAACAATGGCATCAGTAATGGTAGATGGGAAATTTGAAGATGGTCAAATGATCTAGCAATTTTAAGTAGAAGCTAGATGTGGACTGAATGACAAAGCAAATGTATGAAGTAAATGGAATAAACCAATAGAAATCATTAAAAACCAGGTTAATTAAATAGCTACATTGATAAAAAGCATAAATTATCTTCAAACCTTTATAATTATTATCATCATCATCATCATCATCATCATCATCATTGTTTTTAATGCCTGCCTTTCCATGCTGGCATGGGTTGGATTGAACCATTTGAGGTGGTATTTTACAGCTAGATGCCCTTCCTGATGCTAACTGTTTTACCTTTGAAATGGTTAGTGACAGTGTACCTATTCTAAAAACTAATAGACTTGTGCTTGAACCTTTATTGTGAAATCTGAGAAACTATATTACAACAAAAGAAAAACATTTAATGGAAACTCCTACATCTTACTCATTCGTAGGGGTTACCAGAACTGGTCAGCCTACATAAAAGGAGTACATCTAGGTTAAATAGGTTTCTAGAATCCACCATCATAGTATATTGGGGATTTTCATTTTTATCTATGCTTTCAAGGGTTGGACAGGTCTCAGTTCTCATTTCAGTTCTATGTTATTTGACACACACACACAGTAACAGAGAAAATCACCAGTCTGTTGCTGCCTTTTATGTTTTGGGAGCATTGTTGTAGAAATGGAAACTTTATCTTGAGATGTGTGCATTTATACTTTGTACAGAGGCTCTGTCAATGGCATGGGCTCACTAAAGTGTTGAATTGACTAACAATAGAAGGTAACCCCAGGCAAGAAGAAAATGGTGCATTCGATTGGATTTAGAAAGTTTATCAAATAACCAATGGAGTTGTAGAAATTGTGAGGATGTGATAGCAGTTCTAGTCTGAGTAGCATAAAAAGAAGAAAAGTGAAGATGGGAGTATGAGTCAGTAGGCTTATAATGAATAGAGGTGGAAATATGAGGAGTATCAGTAGTGACAGAGGTATTGAGGACGGTAATAGAAGCATCTGAGATGACATTAATTCTAAATACAGGTGGAAATGTTAATGAAATCAATAAGTTCGGTTCTAGGGAATGTAGTAGCACTAATATAGTCATTACTGTAATAACCATAGGCCTGATCAATTTAACCAAGTCCTTGGTTTCATTATGGCTTATAAAGAAGTTGCTGTACTAAGGCCCCTTTTAATATCCATGGCCACCTCATTAGATTGTTGATAGAACTCACAAGAGAAAGAGAAATAGTTGAGAGATGATAAGTGCAGCAAAGTGGAAAAGAATGCTAGTGCTAGTTTCAAGTAAGGATTGAGATCAAAGAAATGTTGTGAGGGATGATAGTGAACAGGGATTTTATATCCATGATGGAATAGGAGTGACATGAGTTTATCAAAGCAGCTAGAGATGTTCTGTGAGACAATTACAGGTATAGAAGATGAGGTAACTAGGGTGGTTCAGTGTGAGGGAGTGCACAGCAAGAGATTAGTACTAGGTATCACTATAGAGTGCCATACAATGGAGACAAGCACAGTTTGAACAGGCAAAAACATACTTTTTGCTTCATCATTTTCATGTCAAAATAAATCTTTTGCATAGAAAACTATATATTATTTGAAAGTTCTGGATGTGAACTTTTTTCTTATTATAGTTTTAATTAAAATTTGTTACATATCATGTTAGGGTCCCTCAAACACCCTGGTATTTCCATGTATTTCCATGTATTTCCAAAGTTTGTCCTTTTTTTTTTTTTTTTGACTGCTGAGTGGCAGCCCTCGTTCTAGTTCAATGCGCTGGAGCGCTATAACTCAAGTTGTGTTGAAAATGATGCAGTCATGAAGAGGAATGTTTTTGCTTCATTTTGATATAAAAATCAGATAATCATTATGAAATATAAAAGTGAAAAGTTTATTGTTAATTTTCATTTAGAAAAGAATATATTTTCTTCAAGATTTTAATATCATAATAAAAAAAGAATTGTTGCAAATTCAATTGGTCATTGTTGAATCTGGCTACGATATGGCGAAAAAGCACAAAGTCAATAAAGAGGGTGGTATACTAATGCTTCTTGTCAAACTGATGTATTTGCGTGTGGCAAGAGGTCAAACAGAATACGAATCCAAGGCTTCAGATATCAAGTTTGAGCCAGAATTTCAAGAAATGGACAAACTAATTACTATGTAAACATATATTTCTACAAAAAAATGCACTAAATTGAGCTACAAGTTTTCTAGAACCCAAACTTAGCATGGAATCGTATTGAGAATGTTGTTTATTCCCTCTCACTGTTTTAACATGTGTCCGAATTTTACTTAATGGATATTATTGTACATATAAATTTTTTTGTTTTTTTGTTTTTTAGAAATATTGGCCAAATTTCGCCAATAACTATTATATTGTGCATTGAATATAATTTTCATAAAAAGCTTACCATCATATCCAAGGCCGTGATGCAAAATAAAATTGGAAAAATCCCCGTCAAAACAGAAAATCCAACTTAAGTGGGCGTCCTGATCTGAAACTCCACCATTTATAGCTATTTTTGATGTTTGATTAAATTTTTATTAGAATGGTGTCATGTCCTATACCTCCTACAAATGTGCCAAAACTCAAGTCTCTGTGGCTTGTACTTTTAGATTTAACTAAGTCTGAAAACACTGCTGCAAAATTGCTGTTTGTGACATGTAACAAAAGGCTTTACATAAATATTTTAAAAATTGCCAAAAATAAGTTTTCTTTCCAAAAACCTGAAAGAAAATAGGCAACTGCTATACCATGGTCACTATTAATTTGTGTAATGTGAAGATGATTATCACCTCAGTTTCAAAGATATGACATCACAAATATGGCTAATTATTCATTTAAGCCAATTTGCTGACCATTCAAATTGTCATCTATCTATATACTACTAAAATGTTGATCTTGCATGCTTGCTTGCATGTCTGTTATGTAATACAACCAAACGGGTGCATAATGGGTAAATACTTTGAAAGTAAGTTGCCTCTGAAATGGGAAGACAAATGGAATAAAACAAATTTTGTGTAAATCGGACCCTGGGTTCCCCAGATTCGGGGGTTTTGTAGGTACCTTCGTAAATAATCAAAAAAAAAAAACAGTGCATAATTGTAAATCCCCCGATAGTAACATGATCCTGCAACCTTTACTTATTTTAACTCTCCCCCTTTAACGTTATTTCTTTCTCTCTATCTCTCACATTCCTACTGCTATCTGTATGTGTCTGTGTGCCAGTGCATGTGTGTGTGTGTGTGTATGTATCACAGTATTCGAGTTAGATACATATATATATATTTATGTATATGTTCATGTGTGTGTAACAGTACTTAAGTTAGATATATATATGTGTGTGTGTGTATTTGTGTAAGTGAACATGACCCAACAGGT
This sequence comes from Octopus rubescens, assembly GCA_027564515.1. NCBI lineage: Eukaryota > Metazoa > Mollusca > Cephalopoda > Octopoda > Octopodidae > Octopus > Octopus rubescens. The sequence goes on along the minus strand of JAOPUL010000001.1, from coordinate 89,950,301 downwards.
CACGGTGGTCTAGTATATTACTAAAACTCTGATCTTGCGAGCTTGCTTGCTTGTCTGTTATGTAATACAGCCAAAACGGTGCATACTGGTAAAAATACCTCGAAAGTAATATAACTACATGTTCATGTGTGTGTAACAGTACATAAGTATATATGTGTGTGTGTGTGTGTGTGTGTGTGTGTAAGTGAACATGACCCAACGGGTCACGGGTGGTCTAGTATTTCCTAAAATATTCATCTAAATTTCACAAATGAGATATCAAAATGTTTCTTGTTGGATGCTCTCCAAGAAAAAGTACAGTAGAAATAACATGTAAATATTTCCAAAGTTTCATAGTGATACGTATACGTACCTTAGTGGTACAGGATAACAGTTTTTAGTTCTGGAGTGTATGATTCTTGGAGAGTATTCTGCCAATAGAGGTCAACCTAAAATAACAACAGTATCATTCTTGTCAGTCAGCTAATTTGATTGTAATGTCACTCTAGTTCTGGAGATGTCAAAGTGTGTGGAGCTCATGACTGTTGATAGTAAGTTGTTTGAGATATTTATTTTAATTAGATATATTGAAATCAGAGCAAAACCTCTTCACAATCAGCTCAATGGAATTGAAATGTCCTAAGACAGTTGTTTATGTAGAGCAATGCTGTTTAAGCTTAGTGAAGTCATTAGTGTTGCGAGATCTGTTCTGTATGTCACTTAAAAATCCTCAGCTGTGTTTGATGAAGGAAACACTTGGGGTCAACATAGAAATGATGACCAGAGCATGATTTGGAATGTTGAATAATGGTTAATAGGAAAGCTGGTTGGTGAGTTAGGGTTAGAGTTTGAGTGGATTTATTATTGTTGAGAAAGTTATAGAATAGGCTGTTTTACAGTGTGTATATGAAAGGAAATGGAACAGATGGACAAATGATAGGAAGGCATGTGCAGTAATGAGTGATGTGTCAGGAAAGGTTATTATTACATGTAGTGGACATGGAACGGATAGTAAAACACATGAGCTACTTGTTGGATGATGTGAGAATATTGTATATATTAAGACTGTAATCATCAGAGTTTTGGGGAAGTACAGAATAGTGGAAAATGGGGCAGAAACCATAGAGGATGACATTTAGACAAATAGAATCCAATAAAGTAAATATGATTTCAAAACTATGTTTTAGTGAAGATAAGAGATGAATAGCATAAGGCTAGAGTAGTAATGTCTGGGTGAAAAGGAAGAAGATAACCTATCATCCTGTGTTGCAAAACCTTAGTGAATTTTCTAAGATTAGACTGCTGAATGGTGGTAAGAGTCAGAGTTGTTCTATGGAACAACTTGTAAGTCAAAAACATTCTTACATGTAGATACAATGATTGTGGACGTTAGGAAATAATCAACTACAGAAGTTCAGTGGGTGGGATATAACAACATCAACAAGCATATTATTTCACAGAAATGTATAGTGAAAGCTAAAAGACTATGAAATGAAATAAAATTTAATTTACTCTCTAGCCATAGCAACAAAACAGTTTCTCACACTAGAAATAATAAACATAATAATTATGATGATGATGATGATGACAACGACAATGATTCTATATATTTAATATAATAGTGTATTCCTTCCTTCCTTCCTTCCTACCTACCTACCTACCTACCTACCTACCTATCCTTTGTGTCATGCTAAGACAAATAACGTGACCCTTTCAGATCCAGCCTATAACAACTACCCTTCAGTACCATTATAAAATATAGAGTCACATCATCAAAATTTCGAAGCTACAAAATAATGCATGATTAAAAATAATTTGAAAGAAAAAGCATTACATTTGGCAGAATAATCTGAATGCTAGAGTGAAAAGAAATGGTTGCTAGTTAGGGTGGTGTTGGTGGAGTTGACAAAGATGACATTGGTGTTGATGGTGGTCAATGAAGAAAGGTACATACATAGAATGAGAGATTAGCATTCCCATAAGAGATATATAGAAATCCTGAAAAGAGAGAGAAAATAAAAAGAGATAATAATGGTAAATGGCAGCAGTAGTGGGGGGGGGATAGTCCATTTTTGTGGTGGTAGCACCAATGCCATCGCTCAACAGCAACTACTTGCACTAAGGTACATACATTAAATCACACAGTATATTTTTAAATTTCACTCCACAAAAATAATTGTTTATTGTCAACTCTTAACTACTTACAACCACCCCCACCTGCTCCATTAACTAACAACCTACCAACATCATAACTACAACAAACTATTATAGTTCTCAGTGTGTGCATATATGCACATACTTGCATGTGTGTACGAGTACACATCTATATCAATTTCTCAGTATTTCTTTTTTTTTTTTGTTCTCTTTTTTCTCCTATCTTTCACTGTTACCACCTCAACTAGCACTGTCAGAATTTCTTCTTTCTCTCTATCTTGCCTGCCATTCACTGTCATTTCTACCATCACAATAACAACAAACAACTACAGTTCTCAGTTTCCACAAGTGAAATCCATGGAATTTCCATGGGTTTCACTGATAATTTATTATATCTAGTAGACAGAATATTATATTTGAAAAGCCTTAACCCTTTAGCATTTAAACCAACCATATCTGGCTGAAATATTCTACCTGCTTTATGTTCAAACTGGCCAGGTATGGCCTCTCACACCTACCATACAATGTCATTGTGAAAATAAATAATCACATCTTTGAAATTTCAAAGCCACAAAATAATACATGATTAATTCAAAACAATGAGAATAAATAAACATTACATTTGAAAGAATAATCTGAATACTAAAAGGTTAAGCTTCTTAAACATTGAATGTTGTTCAAACATTTGTATTTTTATTTTTCACATTCCGGTTTTTTCTTATTGTTGTTTTTTTAATGGTTTGGTCTGGAGGAAGGGGTTGTGCCCATGGCTTCCACAGGCCTTCCAAGACAGGGGAAGAAGGATTAGGAATATTGATTAATGAGAGGCCTAGAGAGGCAGACATGATAAATAAGTCTGGTGAGATGGTATGAGACCAGCCAGCTCCAAGAATCAGCAGCTACTTTTAGATGCAGAAAAGACAGGTTAATAAAACAGCCCATCATAGTATGACCAGAGATCATAGTATGTTGGTAATTGATTTCATACGAATTGGTCAGATGGCCTTTTTTTTGTGGATGCAGTCTAGGGTGTTTGTGTGTGTATAACAGCAACACCATGTCAGATGTGGACACAATATTCCATTGTGAGTGTCACTAGATTTCTATAGAGACTTAGCATCAAAGGAGGTGGGGTGCTGAAGTATTTACTGGCTAATCTTTGGAATGGCATTTTTTGCTGTTGTTATTGTGAGATTGCCAGAAAAGATCATTGGTGATTGTAAAATTTGGCATTTGTTATGAATTTAAAGGTTTTAATTGCATATTGGTGCTGACTAGGGGTGGTGGGGTACAAAAATGTTTCCTTGATATGTGCAGAGCTTAGTTTTCAATAGTTTTTTCACTTTTACCAAACATTATTCTTTTATGCTGTAACTCATTGACTTCCCTGCCTTAAAACTGCTTCATTTATTTTAAATACATTGAAATACTATCTAACAGTTGTATATCATCATTTTCAGATTGTTTGATGTAGGCGGTCAAAGATCGGAACGTAAGAAATGGATTCATTGTTTTGAAGATGTGACTGCAATTATTTTCTGTGTAGCTATGAGTGAATATGACCAAGTACTTCATGAAGATGAAACCACAGTAAGTAAATTGAAGCAACTAATAAACAGTTTTTTTTTGGGGGGGGGGTCCAGCTATTTAATTATTCCTTTCATGAATCAACTTTAGTATTTCCTCATCCTTAACACAGATTAAAAATTCTGAGATTAGCTTGTTGAAATAATTTAACCCTAATCTTTCATGGGTCTTTGATCTACACAATGGGGAATGTTTCAAGACAATATAGGACAGTAGGGCAGGTGCCACACACTTGGGGAAGTGTCTTCTACTCTCTCTTAGCATATATATCATCATCATCCTCATCATTCTTTAATGTCCGTTTTCCATGCTGGCATGGCTTATATATATATATATACTACAAAAATGTCATCTTGTGTGCTTGCTTGCTTGCTTGCTTGCTTGCTTGCTTGCTTGCTTGCTTGCTTGCTTGCTTGTCTGTTATGTAATACAACCAAAAGGGCGCATAATTGGTAAATACTTTGAAAGCAATTTGCCTCTGAAATGGAAAAATAAATGGAATAAAACAAATTTCGCGTAAGTCGGAACACGGGTTCCCGAGATTCGCGGGTTTTGTAAGTACCTTCGCAAAACAAAACGGTGCATAATTGTATAGTAGCCCGATAGTAATATGATCCTGCAAACCTTCGTAAAGAGCAAGTATGCCAGTGCGTGTGTTTACGTACTTAGAGGCATGTGTGTGTGTGTGTGTGTGTGT
>JAOPUL010000001.1:89930364-89940687 GCA_027564515.1 Octopus rubescens | reverse complement strand
ATATAATATGTATAATAATTAAATGCCTACAGGAATATTATTTATGGTGGCAACATACACATATATTCACCATTCACCATGACAATATTAAGGTTGTATCAGTCTCTTCATTTGACATTGCTATTAGTCTTTACCAGAAACCAATAGTCATAGCAACTTGATCTATGAGAAGTGTATGGAACATGGTTTAATGTTTTTGAAGAGTGGCTTTGTTGAAATAAGTGTTGTTATTGCAGACATAAGATTTAATGCTGTTTGTCAGTGATCAGTCAGTTTATCCTATTGATGTGAAAGAGAGAATTTGTTTATTTTTCAAAATCTTTCAGAGAATTGTAATATATACAATGGCATGAATTAGAGAGTTTTGATGTTGATTATATACTTAATGCATATGACTTACAACTTTGTATCTATTATTTCTTTAACTTTATGAGAAAAGTTTAAAAGAATGAAATACCTTGTGAAAGTTGACTTGATCTTGGATTTGATTAAGTCTCATGCTCAGAGCTGTCGTTCATGCACACTTTAAACTAATGCAAAAACAGATGATTTTGTCTTCTAGATGTTGTTTCTAAATGTACAGTGGAAGAAAGTAAGGCTGCTGTTTTTATGAAATATTTCTTTTTAATGTTTATTCAACATATTCATTTTTTTGCTATCTTCAAAAGATCCTGCGCATCCTTGCTGCCATGGTAACATCTTTTTACCAAACAACTAAAACAATATTTGCATCAAATGAAAAAAAACTATAATTTCACTTGAACTGAAATGTTCATAAGTTAGGCAGTGAAATTTCTGGTTTCATTTTATGACTTCTTAGGTCTCTTTCTTTTCACATATCCTCCTCCTCCTCCTCTTTCTCCCCTCCCTTTTATCATTTATCACTTTGAACACTTGGCTGTTGAGCTCTATTTTTTTATCTATTATATTTTGTATTCATCTCATATTTTACCTCTTCTTCCATCCCACTTACATTATCTTCAATTATAATTATTGTCAGTGTCCCTATGTTCATATTACCAGATTCTTCTGGTCCCTATATATTTTCAACTAGGTATTTCGGGCTCACCTTCACATTAGACATATTCACTTCAGTTGGTCCAACCTCTCTTTCTACTCTTTGTTGCTTTATCTAATAGATTACTGCATATTTTAGAAGTAAAGTTAAATACTTAACTATTCCCACACTCAGCACAGATACATCCTTAAAGTGCAATTATATTGAAGGAACTTCTTTCTCCTTTTATATTTTAGTTTTGAAGAAAATTCATGTAAAAATAAAAAATATAGAATTTAGCATATTTAGAATTAGTTATGGAAAATAATTTTGTAGTTGGTGATGGAGAGGATGGGTACTGCTTTAGTCTTCTTGGAATGGGGTAAATGTGTTACTTTTTTTTATATATGATGTACAGCAGCTGACCTTATTAACTACTTCATAACTACATCTTTCCTCTTAATTTCTTTACAGCTTACTAGTTCCACTATCATTAATTAACCTCCACACACTGACAATAATTTAACAAAATATAAGGAAAATTATTATTATTATTATTATTATTATTATTATTATTATTATAGTTGTGTTGTTAGACGTTCTAAAATGAACATGCCTTTTTTTTTCCATAATTTATTTTTTGTTTTCAAATAATTAAACCAATATAGAATTTTCTATGAAAAAATATATTGGGAAACAAAATTAAAAATTTCTATTTATTCTAATTGTTTTTCTTCTGTGGTGAACAGTGTATTTTCAGCTTTCTTGTCCTCACTGGAGTGTGTCTGTGTCTTTAACAGTGTGAACATCAGTGTGTCAGTGGGAGATTGTTGCACAGCTTGGCACTCTATGTAGCTCTGTATTATTTCAGTCTGCTAGCTGGAGTTACCACAACAACAACATTTTCTCGTGTGCATACTATCAGGCTTTCAAATAGTCTTTTTTTCTTATAATAACAGTTGCTGATTTAGCAATGTTCTCTTGTTCATATACTGCTCTGAATTGTACATGTTGACTACTGGTCAAACATACTACTTCTATTTAACTAATCAACATTCTAACACAAATCAATACAGTGAATATTTCACCCACAACATTCAACTGCATTTTAGCATCAGAATAATTTCTGTTCACATTTAGTTCTTATTAGCTGAATGTTGTTGATAAAACGATGTTGTGCTCAGCTATTTATATCTCTGTCAACTCTACATCTCTTTCTAACTTCACTCTTGTGTGCATGTGGCTGAACATGTCTTTCTACTTGTTGTTTTCTTTGTTTATTTTACACATTTTATTGTTTTTGTTTATTTATATAACTTCTATTTTGTTTCCATGAGCAGCAGATTGCAGATTTCCTCTCATGTAGTTGCATAGTTTGAATTTCCTAGACCTGTCTGAATCAGGGAACAAATCTGTGATGTATTTTATTGTTTTGTTATGAAGCAGCACGAGAGGTGAATGTATTCAGTGCTAACAGCATTGACACTGACTTTAAAGATGCTCAGCCAACAGCTTTGCAATCATGTCATGTCATTACACTGTATCAGTTTCATGATTAAAGACAATTGTATGAAACATATGGGCTATACTAAGTGTTTTATATGTCACAATGTTCATTATGTAGCTTCATATTGTTGTCTAGAAAAATGAGAAAAAATATTCAATAATATATACTATTTATGAAATTAAACCCAAAATTAATTTAAATATCACAAACCAGAACTATTTTGCCAATATCATGCCACCATTTATTTATTTACTTATTGTTATTATTATTAATATTATTATATGGTGAAATACAATGGAAGAGCAAAACTAATCTGTATTTACAACACTAACACACACACAAACACACATGGAGATATAAAACACTTCTGCCACAAACTTTTATTTTCTCTTTGATTTCTCTAAAAGTACACCTTTAATCTCACCTCAGACCATTGTGAGAACTGCCCCCTTTAGTTTTGTATGTTTGAACTTGTTTATTCATTGCTACTGTTTGTGAAGAATGGTTGGTTGCATCCCTCTTCCACCTCCTCCTCCCCTGCTCCCCTCTCCCATACACACACACACTTTCACAATTCTGCTTTCTCTTAACAAATCCACTCCCTACAACAGCTGTCTGGTGACTTATTACTACTACTACTACTACTACTACTACTACTACTGCCGGTAATAATACTACTGCTTTTAAACCCTTCAGTTGTCTGGCTTAATGTTTTTGTCTGTCTCCCGTGAGTTTACTGTAGTACTGCTGCTGCATGAGTATTATTGACTGATCAGTGCCCGATGATCTCTTCATTCCTCCACCAATCAGTTGAATGCTGTTTGTAACCCTAACCCTTTCACAACCCTACAACTCATGCAAGCTTCTTATACCACTGATCTAATACTTTTAACAGTTCCTCATGGACAATAGTATGTTCTATACGTCAGGTGTAGTCTGCAGTCAGTCAATCTGTCCGATATAGTTGTAGGCTACAATCTAAAGCTGATGATCTTGTGTAAGTCAGAGCTGGCATACAGCCCAAACAAATCTACAACTGTTTGTCTTCTTCTCCCTCTTACATTAAAATGAAATAAAAATTTAGCATTTTATCAACATCTAAATTGCTGCTTACTTTATTTTTGTCTTTTCTTTAAAAAAAAAAAAAAACATGTTATTTATGATGACTTTTAAACGTTCCATGACAAATGAGGTTTATATCTGAAAACTGTTGCCAGAATGACAGTTTCAAAACCAATTCTTGTTTTAGCCATTTTCATATAAAAAAAAAATATCTATTAAATTTTTAATGTGGAAAGTAACAAGTAATTTAACAAAACATCTAAATCTAAACTTATCCATGTCTGAATTTTTAACTATTTAGATTAGGGAAAGACAGGCTAACTTAATTTAATCATTTATTTGTATAAAACAAAAAAGCAAATAGGTGTAAATTCCTTGGGTTTTATTTTACATTAAATTATCAATTGAAAAAGAATTTAAAAAAAAAACAACCTTATTTTCAAAAGATTCTTAAGTGTGAGGGTTTAGCAGTTCTTTTGAATAAAGCTTTTACTTTCTTCGAGATGGCTAAATAAAAACAAAAAGGCTTCTTTTTTTTTTTTTAATTTGTTGCACACTTGTGTATGAAAGCATTTAGTCGAGATGACCAGTGATTAGTAATGTGGTTACTGTTGATATTCTCAAGATTTGTCAACAGGGTTACTTCTTTTTACATTTTAGTTGTGAATAAATATATTTTATGAACATCTTAAATATTAATTGTTTGTGATGTTGAAAATAATGTTCATGTACTATTAGCTCTATATGTGGTGTGCCTGTGTGCTATATTATGAAGAAGCAATTTCACATAACTAAATTTTATTATCAAATTACTCTAGCTTTTTCAATACTTATTAACAATGTGTTTACTTTTTTTTTTCTTATATTTTATATTTAAAAAAAAAAAATACTAATTTTCTGCTGAGCCTTTCTGCATCACAACCATGGTGTTGTGCAAAGTGTTGCAAACTAAATATCAGCTATATGATGTAAGAGTGGGCATCCCAAATTTGCTGGCATTTTGTTGTTGATTAAACCTGTCTTGCTTGAGATTGGCAGGGTAAACTGTCCTGTTTGGTTCTGTTAGTTTTACAATTTAGTTTAGGTGAGAGATTTATTAAAGTCTTGCAGCTAGCTAAACAAAACACCATGCTGGGAATTTCAAGCACTGATCTCTCAAATATGACCAATATACTATCAGCTGGGTAGGATTTTTTACATACTTTTACATTTTTTTCCTTAAAACTTTTGTCAGATTAAACCATATATTTTTTTTTTTTTAATTTGTTTTTAAGTATTTGTAAGTATAATCTTGAGATATTTATTCTGATCATCTTCAGTGAAATCTTCCTCTTGAATAAAAAGACAAATATTATTATTATTATCATAATTTCTTGTTTTGATTTCCTTAGATTTTTAAATAAAAACTTTCAGTTCAGTTTAATATGGCAATGAAGGTGTCAGGTTTTGACCCACATACAGCCCACGTTCACACATCTTAACCCTAACACCACTGTAACAAATATATTTGATGAGAAAAGCTGAAATTTGTCCTATTTCCAAACCTACTGTTGATTTTTGTTATTGCCATTCATATCTTGGTGTTGTCAACATCACACTGAGATTATATATCTTAAACAGTATCTGTTTACACTGAGTTGCACCTTAACTCCATTGAAATATTAGAAACTTCATGTTAAGAGCAGTTTATAATGGAAATATAAATGAGTGGGGGTATTAAAAATAAGAAGCCCTTTCAGGCAATGTTTGTGAATAGCTGTGATTACTTTACACCAAACATTTGTTACAATATAGTAAGGCAGTAACTGATCTTTTGACCCTTTAGCATTCAAATTTCTCTGTTAAATGTAATGCTTATGTATTCTCATTGATATGAATTAGTCATGCATTACCTTGTAACTTTGAGATTTCAATGACGTGATTGTTTATTTTTTAGAATAATATTGTAGAGTAAGTGTGAGAGGCCAGATCTGGCCAGTTTGAAGATATAACAGGTAGATTATTTTGGTCGGTTTCAATGCTAAAGGATTAACATTGCAAATATAGAAAGAGAACTGAGAAATTTGAATAGATTTTGATTCTTGTTAAAACATAGTTATTACTGAATAGTTTTGAGTTCTAATTAGCACCAGTGTGGCATCTAGTAATGGGAGGGGTGAACTGAAACATTAATCAAAATTATTATTATTATAATGTAAAAGCATAAGAAAGTCGTTGTTTTATAGAAAAAGGATTAACCTTATACAATCTTCAAGGTAATTTTCCATTCTTGCCAACTGGATTGATAATCCTGTCATAATTCCATTCTATTCATTACTTAGGGTGCTTTATAGGACTATAAAATCGAACCCAGTACTTGTATAGCACTTTATCTTTTTAACTGAGAAGGCTGAATGGCAAAGTTAACCTCGGCAGAATTTGAATATGCCACAGACATTTTGTTTGATGCTCTCAAAGTTCTGCAATCCACCATCTCTACTGTAGACCATCAAACTGTTGGTCAGCCTCCTTGTAGACCATCAAACTGTTGGTCAGCCTCCTTGTAGACCATCAAACTATTGCATAGTCTCAAGCAGTTGGCCAGTCTCTACTATATTCATCAAACCATTAGGTTGTCTATCGTAGACCATGAAGCTATTAGTCAATCTCTACTGTAGGTCATCAAACTACTGGTCAGTATCCCACTGTAAATCCTGAAACTTGGTCAATTTCCAGCTGATGACTTCATCATTGAGTTATTCTGCAATTGTTCTTGTCAGGGATGTGAAGTAGATGAACTTTTTGTGTCTTGTACAGGACATGGTAGCAGTGATGGGATATGAACTCTGCCCTCTTTAGTTGATAAACCACCATCCTGTCCAGCTGATCATTGTGCTTCATAGAAACTTCTATAACATAACATATAAGTTGAGATGAAAGATCATTTCTAGACGTTTTATTAACAAAACTTATTCAAGCTATTCTAACTTTCTACCCTTGAAACAAACTAATACCATTACATCAACCCCCATATTAGTGCCCAAACAGCATGCTCTGTCAGGTGTGTAATATCAGTGTGCATGATTTACAGAGGGAGGGTGGAATGGGTGTTGGAGAAATCAACCATGAGGTGCAGCAGAGGAAACTGGGACTGGCACAGAGATATGGTGCTTTGAAGGATGGCAATTGGGTGAAGAAATGTCAAGTAATCCATGTGGAAGAGAAAAGTGGTGAAAACTGAACTTCACAAAGGAGATTTTTTTTAAAAAAATGATGAAACATTATGCACACAACCCCTGCTAGAATAATAAAAAAAATAAAAATCAACATAAATTTATGATGATTCTAAAAATCCCTGTCTTGACTAATATACAATTGTCCAACTTTTACACTACTCACTAAAATTGGTTTTTAATAGCTGGTTGTTAATATTTTGAAGGCAATGAGCTTGCAATCCAGGGGCGGGGGGGTCCGTGTTTATGTTTTGAGTTCAAATTCCACTGAGGCCAACTTTGCCTTTCATCATTTCAGGATCGATAAAATATGTACCAGTTGAACACTGGGGTCAATTTAATTGACTTACCCCACACTCGAAATTGCTGGCCTTGTGCCAAAATTTGAAACCAGTATTTAGCGCCAGCTAAACTCAAGAAATATAAGTGACAAAAGAATATTTGTCACTAAAACTGATAACAGAGATAGTTTCTGGTTTACAATAAAATGTCTTTCTCTAAAGAATTAACATTTACTGATGTCAAATATTTAACTCATAATCAGTGAAGGTGTGGCTGTAGAGTTTAGAAGCTTACTTCCCAACCATGTGGTCTTGGATTCAGTCTCACTGCATGGCCCCTTGGGCAAGTATCTTCCACTATAGCCCTGAGTTGACCTTAGTAAGTGGAAACTGAAAGCTCATTGTGACTATATATATTGTGTTTGTGTATCCCCTTATCTAGACATCATGTGATGGTTGTAAATGAGCATCACTGTCATACAAGAGAAGTTGTTCATTTCCAGTCTTCCATGGAAAACATGTTTGGTCATGGGGAAATATTACCTTACTTGGAAACAGGTGAGGGTTGGTGACAGGAAGGGCATCCAGCCAAAGAAAATCTACCTCAACAAATTCTGTCTGACCCAGACAAGCAGAGTTTAAATGATGATGGTGGTGACAAAATTCATGAAGGCGTGGTTGTGTGGTGAGAAGCTTGCTTCCCAACCACATAGTTCCGGGTTTAGTCCCATTGCGTGGCACCTTGGGCAAGTGTTTTCTACTATAGCCTCGGGCCGACCAAAGCCTTGTGAGTGGATTTGGACGGAAACTGAAAGAAGCCCGTCGTTTATATATATATATGCCCCAGCATGGCCACATTCTGATGACTGAAACAAGTAAAAGTTATATATGTGTGTGTGTGTTTGTGTGTCCACGACCACCGCTTGACAACAGGTGATAGCTTGTTACGTCCCCGTAACAATAGCGGTTCGGCAAAAAGAGACCGATAAAATAAGAAGCAGGCTTAAAAAATAAGTACTGGGGTCAATTTAAACCACATGGTTACGAAGCGAACTTCTTTACCACCTATGTATGTATATTAATATGATGTTGTTTTATACGAAGCTTATGTTCAATCTCATTCTAACGTTAGCCATCCCCACACTTGTTTTTTTTAAGAGATTGTTCTTCCCATATCTTTCAAAACATTTCTCGTATGCAAGTCTAACCTGTGATGTGTAGGAAATAAACGGAAGTGCGTCTGTAAGCACTGAGAAATCATCTCGTGACTAGTGACGTCATCAACCAATATATATACATATATATAACGCCGTCATCTTCCTTCCATCTAAATTCTTTTATATTTTCGTAGGTAAGTCGGCCATTTGTTTACGTTTTTCTTCTTTTTTTTCTATTCAGAACTTGTATTTAATTCATGACTACTGTTGGATAAATAAATAGTTTGGTGTATTTCGTAACTTAACAAATGCTATTTTATTGTCTATATCCCCCCCCCCCCGTATCAACGCTCATTAATGATGTTGTAGCTCTAACTCATTTTCATCTCTTCTGTTTCACTATAAACCATATATTTGTCAATCTATGCTATTATTACACACTGAATTTAGTTTCATAGACAAACAAATAATAAGCATAATATCTTACAGAAATAGAAAAGTAACTTTATTTTACCCACTGTTTTGATGTTTCTATTTCTTGTTGCTACGCTCAATGGCTAATGGTTAGCTTATATTTGTTTGTACATCACACACACACATACATACATGTATATATATATATATGTGTGTGTGTGTGTTTACGTCTGTATTACTAACCATCAATGGCTAGTGCTTAACGTGTTTATGTCTCTTTGTACATCACATTCATACATACATTGTTGACGAACCAACGAGGGAGCTTCGATGCAATCGCCCTTGTAGAATATCCTACTGTTTCAAATAAATGAATATTTGGACAATATAGTCCTAGGTATCCATTAAAACTAGATTGTCACGGCTATAATGTCTTTACTCGTAGGTCTGTTGGAGTTGGGGGTCGACTGGGCAGCTAAACAACTAACGATGTTGACGCCTGCTGCTGCTGCTTCTTGTTTCTAATGTTATTGTCATAGGGATTCATTTGTTATCTACTGTGAAGTCGTGTAGTTTAAGCCATTTAATAATCATATCCTATTCTTCCTTTCTAACTGTTTCTATGATTTCTGTTTTCATTATTTTGTCGCAAATATGAAAATAAATTATTGCCCTACATGGTTCATCATATCCAGACATCTATTTCACGCACGCACACACACACACCAATTGAAAGACTGTTTGTTGCCAGTGTACATCCGTCTCTTTCCCTAGTAAAATGGGTGTAGTATTATGTTTATATTTCACACACACACACACACATATATATATATATATATATATATAATGTGTGTGTGTGTGTGTATATATATGAAATGAGACACCAACACGCACAGACGGTTTTGCTTGTGATCTCCATTAACATACCCTTATCAATCTTTACTTCTCCCATATTTCATAATCACACTCTCGATAAACAACGCCATGTATTTTCTCACATTTCATCGTCATCTCCCCTCCCCCCTCTATGTGATGACATAAAACATTTTTCCTCATTTCTACTCTAACCTCGTTTTAAGGGGACATTAACTGAACACCTCGTCTATATGTTTGTATATCTAGGACAAGTTTCATCAAATATTTATATACACAAACACTAGCATTTAGACACAGACCAGTCGTTATATAGACCTTCTACCATACTGAGACCAGTATAGCGAAACACCTCCCTCCTAACACTACTCAATAGCACCATTTGCTTACGTAATAACATCCTTGTTTCTATACAAATACGTAGTGTGTGTGTGTCTAACTGAACATTTAATCGTTTGAGATCTGTGTTAACGTCGTTAAAATGTTTTCTAGGTAAAATGGTGTCCGCGGTCGGATGAAGTTTCACTTTGTCGACCAATGCTTCATTATTTCTTTTTATTAGTTTTATTGGTGGGCGTAGATACATGGGACTTTGACGTAATGGATACACAGACACGAATACACACACACACACACACATATATATGTATGTGTATGTATATATGTATGTATATGTATGTGTATGTATGTATGTGTGTATGTGTATGTATGTGTGTATATGTGTATGTGTATATATGTATGTGTGTATATATATATATATGTATATATATATATATATGTATACACACATACATATATACACCTACACGCACACATACAT
>JAOPUL010000001.1:89839626-89850449 GCA_027564515.1 Octopus rubescens | reverse complement strand
GGTGAATCCGGCCACCCCCGTCCACGGGGACAAAACCGGATTTTAAACTTTGGAAGAAGAAGAAGAAGAAGAAGAAGAATTGGTTATTTATTTAATCAACTCATCAATTGTTATGTTGGTTTTAAATGTTGGCACAAGGCTGGCAATTTCGAGGGAGGGGGTTAAATCAATTACATCACCCCCAGTGTTCAACTGGTACTTATTTTATCAATCTCCAAAAGGTTGAACAGCTAAGTCGACCTCAACAGAATTTGAAATCAGAACGTAAAGGCAGGTGAAATGCCACTAAACATTTTGCCCAGCATGCTAATGACTCCGCCAGCTCGCTGCCTTAATAATAATATTAATAATAATAAACATTCATGTTTGTGACATGTTAAAAACAGTCATGCTGGGGACACGTTAAAAACACTTGTGCCGTTGACATGTTAAAAACACTCGTGCCAGTGACACATTAAAAACAGTCATATGCCAGTGACACGTTAAAAACTCTTTTGCTGGTGACGCCCTAAAAACAGTCATGCCGGGGACAAGTTAAAAACACTTGTGCTGGTGACACGCTAAAAACAGTTGTGCCAGTGACTCGTTAAAAATAGTTGTGCCAGTGACTCGTTAAAAATAGTTGTGCCAGTGACGTTAAAAACAGTCGTGCCGGTGACACGTTAAAAACAATCTTATCGGTGACATGTTAAAAACACTCATGCCAGTGACTGGTTAAAAACAGTCATTCTGGTGACACGTTAAAGGCACCCAGTAGACTCTCTGGAGTGGTTGTTGTTAGGAAGGGCATCCAGCCATAGAAACCAAGCCAAAATGGACTGGAGTCTGGTGCAGCTCCCCGGCTTGCCAGTCTCCAGTCAAATCGTCTAACAGGTGTATATAGAAAATGGGAGAAAATGGTGGTAGGCAATAAGGTGAAGCTAAGACATGGCATGCTGGATTTGCCGTTATCAGTATTGTATAGGCTCAAGTCTGCTCTGACCGAGCTGACCTATAGAATGCAAGGCATTTCAGACATGATAATCTTATCTTATTTTCAGACATAGTATAGGATTGCATTATCCAATGCATCCTTCCTATGTTGAAGAAAGCAGGTTGCAATTCAAGAGAGGTTTGGCTGACCACTTAGAAGCACATTCTTCATGGTGTTGTACAGCACAAGTGGAGTGTTACATGGGTAGTGTGATGTATGAAGGTAAAAACAAATATACCATTATACAATAAATGGTTAAGACCCAGTCCATAATTTGGTGTAGCCTCCTATAGGGTCTTTATAAGGTCCTGCCCCCATAATTTAGTGTGTTGCTGTTGTTTTAGCTCAAGATCAACTCTGAAAGAATAGATATATGACAGAATACATTTCAACAATAATCAAGTTTTTTTCAAACTCAATGGGTGTCATTATCAAGAGTGTCCTTCCTTTTTTTTAATAGGAGAATGTAATTTGATGAAGATTTGCCTGCTATTCCAAGCTTGTTGAACAATCATGTAATGGCCTCTTTGTTGGCTCAATTAGTGTGTAGCTACATGTGGTAAAAAGATTGTTTTCATAAGCTTTAAAAACCACTAAGGGTATAAAGATGTTAAGATTGTAAGAGAAATTAGTATAATAAATGGTGCGACAGCTAAAATAAGAGAAGCAGGAGAGGAATGTAACTCTGACAGGGAAATATTTTACAAGACACAGACATACAGAGGTGGTTGGTTGATAAAACAGCAGAAGATAATAGAAATTGTTCAGAAGAGGAGGAGGAGAAAGAAGTCAATGATGAAAAGAAGTTGTAATGTTTTGCTTTTTATGTTCCTCAAAGCTACAAGAATTATTCTATAGACATTGGAGGACATTAGTTACTGTTAATGGAAATAGCAGGTTGTTGAGAATAAAACTACAAAATGTTATACACGTGCACGTGTGTGTGTGTGTGTGTGTGTGTGTGTGTGTGTGTGTGTGCGTGCGTGTGTGTGTGTGTGTTGACTCAGTAACAAAAAACTAGCATACTGAAGGCTATATTTCAATTTGTGGTAGTTTCTTCTTTTTATGCCCAGTTAAATGCTATTCATCCTCCCTTCATATTGATAAAATAAACCAGATTATGTACTGGGGCCAATACAACCGAAGGTGGTACATCAGAAAGGCCACAGTCCAATGGCTGAAACCAGTAAAAAAATAAACTAAAGTATCTTTAGAAAGAGTAAATATTAATATATTATTACCTTTTTTTTCTAACTGAATGAATGAAATGCATCAATGACCGAAAGTTTGCAACAGTCGATTCTGTTTAATAACATAATATCAGTTATTGAAATTCTTATGCAATTTATCAAATTCAAATGGGGGGGGGGGTGACAAATTACAAGACATCAAAATACTGTCATTAGTAAGGCATGTTTCATGTATATAAATTACATAATAAACCAAGAATTAAGCCATTTTTTTTTTTTTTTTTTTTTTACTTACAGTACATTTCGTAAGGACTTTTTTCTTGTAGAGGTGGAAGTTAACCATTCTGACACCAACCTACCTGAGACAGCTCTGGTTCTTTAATACAAACATCCTCTTTTTAAAGTCATCTAATTTAAAAACCTTCCCTCAAAGTTTCATGTTAAGTTCAAAACACCACCGACAAAAGTTATTTTACTAAATTCTTCATTATTTTCAATATTAACCAAAACAAAGTCTGTGTATTTCAACAGAAAGATGGTAACAAAAGAGTTAAACATGAAGAAATGTTGGTTTGAAGAAACAAGAAATATATTTATTGGTTTGATGATGCATTGGAAAATTATTATAGATCAACTTTAAATGATATATTTAACTGATGTACAAGGTGGTCCAAAAGACTTGTCACCCCTATATATTGTTTTAAATTACATTATTCTTTGTTTTAATAATAATATAATATATAATATCATTAATTATAATAATAATATTATTATTAATATATATTATAATTAATCATATTACATATATTATTATTAAAACAAAGAATAATGAAAGTTAAAACAATATATAGGGGTGGCAAAACTTTCGGACCACCCTGTACAACAATTTTCCTTGACAACAACCTAATAAATTATTTCTTACTCAAATATATGTTTTAATCCATTTCCCTCCTGTACAAGAAATAAATTTGTAGTTACACAAATATGAAATTTTTAATCCAACTGATAAATTCTGTGATCTTTAATTGTTTATGATTTCTAGTTGTTGATAATTGATACAAATCAGTAACCCTTTTGATATCAACCCTGGTTCTATGATACACACATCACATTTAAAAGGTATCTAAATTCAAACCTTCCATAAAATTTCATGTTAATTTAAGTTCAAAATACCAGCTTAATAACGAGAAACATTGCATTATTTTTCATGAATGAGAAGCAGTTATTCATCTGCTGGAATGTTGTACCATTCCATATCATCCTCTTGGATCACATTTTCT
Organism: Octopus rubescens; assembly: GCA_027564515.1. Classification (NCBI taxonomy): domain Eukaryota; kingdom Metazoa; phylum Mollusca; class Cephalopoda; order Octopoda; family Octopodidae; genus Octopus; species Octopus rubescens. The sequence goes on along the minus strand of JAOPUL010000001.1, from coordinate 89,847,006 downwards.
TCAAATTGTTCTTCTGTCATTATAGCAAGGGATATCACTACATCATTCTCATATTCAGTAGGGGGGGGGCACATCTACAGCTGTATGATTGTGGAAGTCTTAAGACTGTTCCATGAATTTTTGATTAGATGAATAACATCCAATAATCAATTAAATTTTCTTAGCAAGTTCATTTGCTTTTAATTCTAGATGACCATCAACATGAAACAAAAAAATACAGCTTTCAGATGAAGGCCATTATGTAATGATTTCAAAGCTTTCTTATGTATTTCATGGAAGAAAGAGCAGTTTGATTCATTTAAGATTTGCAACTATAGAATGGGCTATGCAATTGTCAATAAGCACTACACCGGTTTCTCTTCTGGGTCATCTCTCTGTTGAATTCCCCAAGTTATGTAATAAATATTTCTCCACTTATTTAAGCATTCCTGCTAGTTTTATAATTCACAGAAGTATATGGGTCTTTTAGTTTTTTTCTATTTAATAGTAATTCAATTTCTTTCATTTCTTCTTGACATGTTGGTATAGTCCCCATCATTGAAACTACCTTTGCATTTTTTCCATCCTCTTCTTATTTTCCCCCATATCACGCGCAAGTGTACCAGGTTTGTCTGCTCTGTGGGTGTTATTAGACTGCAAATCTTTAGATTCTCAATTCTCAGCTACATTTATCACTACATCTTTCTTCTTGCCATGAAGTTTCTTGAATCCAATATTAAGTCTTGCTTTCCACCAAGACAACCAACCACTCATCACGTCAGGCTCATTCCTATTTAGATGCTCTGCTAAATCTTTGGCCTTCTCTGACATGATCAGTCTAGATAATTGAAGGTTTCTGGGTCTAACAGTGATGAACTATTAGGATCATTCCTCATCTAGATAAGCATCTTTTGCAGATCTCTACATTATTTCTGTTTGAATTTGCATTAAATTGATAGATTGCAATAATTTCTTCTTTCATTGAGGAATTGGGGACAACCCCACCTCTTCAAATTATTTCACCACTTTTGTCTGAGACATTTGATTTAGTAGCAATTAAGACATTTCCTTTCTCTTAACAGCCATTCTTCTTTCTTCTATCTCTCCTTAACCCTTTAGCATTCAGATTTCTCTGTGAAATCTAATGCTTATTTATTCATATTGCTATGAATTAATCCTGCCTTACCTTGTAGCTTTGAGATTTCAATAACTTGATTGTTTACTTTTAGAATAATATTGTATGGTAAGGTTTGAGATGCCAGATCTGGCCAGTTTGAAGATAAAACAGATAGATTATTTTGGCCGGATATGGCTGGTTTAAATGCTAAAGGGTTAAGCTACTTTTAATGAATATGACAAACATTGATTCATATGCCTAATAAGGACTAGAAAGTAACATATGGGTTTATTCTGAGTTCAGTAATGCCAAGTTCATTACTCTATAAGACAACAACTGTATACACATAATTTACTTATGTTCACAATTAGTTTGTTTTTTTATTATTCATATGTACCACAGTATGACAATCGTTAGATTTAATTCCATGTAAGGTTTTTTTCAATTTCCTCTGATATTCTTCAATTACCCAAGCTTAGCCAGATTGATACACTCCAACAATGACTTACACATAATTTCAGTTACTCAATGATAATAATTAACGCCATGCAGGTTAAGAAAAATTTAAACTGGTCAATCACAGACTAATTAATGTAGAAGATAACGAAAACAATACAATGACGTCCATTCACCATTTGATTCAAAGCTATCTTTACAAATTTCATTTGTGACAAAGAATAATTTAAGGAAGAATATTATCATACAATTAAATAACAAGATCAAAATACACAGGCACCCAAACTTTGAGATAGTCTTTTACTCATTGAAATGGTAAGACTAGCGTGAATATATTTAACTCTCTTAACATTAGTTGCCAATCTTGTAATAAAGAATAACACTTGATTTGGCCATACTCAATCTGTCCATCTACCATCATCCAGTTCACCTCTACTCCTCTCTACATCCCAGCACAATACCTATATAATGAAACTTTTTTGCCATAAGAGGGCTGAAAATTTTCAATTCCCTCCCAATAAGTCTTAGAAACATGATCGCTTGCCATACAGATGTCTTCAAACAGGCTCTCGACCAATACCTGGTGGGCCTCCCAGACCAGCCTCTCATCCCTGGTCTCACCCAATACCGAAAGATTGAAGGCAACTCCATCATCGACTGGGCCACGTACATAGTTCACGAAGATCCTTCTCACCAAGCTGCTATGGGAAGGAATGGGGTGGATTCTTCGAATTGACTCGAGTTCATCTGAGCTCAAAGATTGAATACAAGAATAATGAGATTGTATTGGATCTGTTGGTATCCAATACACGGTTCCTTCTTGCCCACCTGAACTGCTGGCCACCACTCCTAACTGAGGTCATTTGTTATTTAATCCATTACTCTCTCTTACTTTCAACTATTTCTACAACTAACCATCACTTCTCTCTCTCTCTCTCGTTACACCCTGCCATTACCGCTTCTCTTTCATTAACCCTAGACCTGTGTCTTCCATGTCTTCTCTACCATCCTGTCACCCCAATCAATCAGTTTTTCTCATCATACTCTCACTTCTTTCTTCTGCTCACCGTACTTCATCTCCTGCAATTCCCCTCTTTTCTATTCACTGTCTTGTTCACATAACTTTGAATGGACAAATACATCATAGAGTAATAGTAAGAGCTCTTTTGTCTTGTGGAGTACAAGGCAACCTCACATGAAATGAGTACCTTCATTTAAGTTGTTGGTGAATCAGCAGAGACAACACAGGATCCAGAGAATCAATAAGTTTTGTCCTCTTGAGGTTATGACAACACCTCTAGTGCTGGTGCCACTACAAAATGTATCTAGTACACTCTGTAAAGTGGTTGGTTTTTAGGAAACCATGCCAAAAATAGAATACATAAACAAGACATGGTCCTCTGATCCAGCAGCAATTCCAAAAATGAACTAACTTGGAGCATGACAACCCATTCAAGCCACTCCAGAGTGAAAAGTGAACATAAAATGATGATGATGTTTGTAAATATGAAATACTGAATGCTATCACTTTAAGTCATGAAACTGGAAGCTTCCAGAATCCTTTTATTTATATCAAAGAAATTAAATATTCAATTTCATGCTACATTTACCTATTTTTTAAACTAAGAATTGGCATATTCTTTTGCAAATAATCAGTGGAATTTTATGCAAATTTTATGCTAAACAATTTGGAATTTTGAAAATATATGCAATTAAGTGAATAATGTAATTATCCAGTATACAGTTAAACAGAATAAACTAGAAAAGGTGAATGAAGTGAAGTTGAAATATTAGTGGCTGGAACAATAAAAATAGGTAACTACCATAACATTTTCAGGGCATACTAAGAGGCAGTATTTAATATTGGAACTAATTTGAACACATTTCTCTTATAGCATAGATTGACTTTGGAGTTTTAAGTGAACTTAACACAAACACTGCTCTGGAGACAACTTTAACCAAAATATAATAGTATATATATTTCTAAACAGCACAATTACCAGCTATGTATGCCTAAAGTCTTTCTTATATATTCTTAAATAAATATGAAGTTAACAAACTTATGTATTTGATGTTCAAATACAATAATATATTTAATGAAGTAAAGAAAAAAAATATAATATCAAGGCACCAAAAATATGAAAAACTATAAGATTCTGAACAGAAGAAAGATGTTTAACTTTTTTAATACCAAACTATCTGACACTAATCACATTAAAGTACCTATATTTAAAGTAAAATTTTAATTAAAAATCTTACTACAATAAGAGTGATAAAAGATTTCAATTGATCAACACCAACATATTTATACACCAGTTATATAAATTATTTATACCAGTAATATAAAGAATATACATCACCAGTAACTTATATAATATACATTTGTAATAAATATTGATTTCTTACATAGATAAATAGGAAGAAACAGTTGATTATATTGACGCAGTATTTAACTGGTACTTATTTTATTAACTCCAGAAAGATGAAAGGTAACATTGACATTAGTGGGAACTGAACTCAAAAAATATAAGACTTGTAGATAAATACCACAAAGCATTTTGTCCGACATTTTTATCAAACCTGCCAAGCTAAGGCCACAACATTAGCAACAAATTTATTATAATATGAGTTACGAGGTCATATTTGTAATATAATTTATAATATGGTTACAAGACCAGAAATTACAGTGAGAAAACTATTAATTGCAACAGACTCTAGTAATTGATAGCTACTCATTTTATCAAAGCTGGAAGTATAAAAGACAAATCCAGGTTGGATTTCGAACTGAGAACATAGAACTAAACACTGCAGGGCATTTTCTCCACTACTCAACTATATCAATCCACAACTCTTAAATGTAATTTAAGGATGGGGAGATAAGAAACATTTCTAAAAATAGCCAGTTCAGAGGATACGACCACACCAATTGCTTCAGAAATCTATTTTTAGATATTCATTAAGTTAAATACATGTATAACTTCTCATACATTTTGTTTAAACAAGCAGGAAAAATATTATATTACATGTATTAGATACTTTAAGATTTATTCAAAATAAACAAGTTAATATCAAAAATTGTTTAACAAAAAAGAAAATGTAACACCATAAATAATCTTAAACCACTATGTTAAAAAAACTTTTAAATTAAAAAAAAAACAAGAAAATACACCAATATATGTGAATATTGAAAATAAAGGATTAATACTTAAGAATAAGGAGAGAGAGATAATAATTAGTTAAGTGGGGGTAAACAGTATGCTTGTTTAAGAAGGTAAGGAGGGATTATTTATTGGAAAAAGCATTGTCTAAATTACTATTCAAGGAAAATATATGCCATGAGAAGCAGTTGCTTGAACAGGTAACAGATAGTAATGCAAGTATACCTTGCAGTGTCCGGACATAATCATCTGAGGGCAAAAATAAGAAGAAAAAAAAAAATCATAATAAATTACTTTCCAACATATTACAATTAAGGTTTTTCTTTTAATTTGACACTTGGAAACGTTTTTAATATAACAATGTTAAAATGATCTGATATATATCATTGCTGTAGATTCTATAGACTTGTTTATTCAATGACAGAATCGGTCATTTGACTTATAATAATTCAAATTACCATGCAACAGTTTCAAACTAATTTTTTTTTTGTCTTTTATCTTTAATCAATTTTTTAATTATCAACCAGTCATATTTCTATTTTAACATAATATTTGATTGTATCAATAATTTTAATCAGCATCAAAAAATAACAGACAAGAAGATCTGATCTTTCACACGTTAAATAAGTTAAACCAAATATTGATAGAATATTCAATGAAAATTACATAATTATCAACTTTTAAATTCTGAAATTTTCAACAAAAAAAAAAAAAAAAAAAAAAAAAAAAGAGCTGAAAATTATATGGATTAAAGAAAACATCTATTTATGGATTAAGATGTAAATCAGAGAAAAACAAAAGATTTCAAAGAATTATGAAAAATTCATATAGATTCAATGCTTAAAGTTTTCAGACAATTATTTCTAAAAATTTAGCAGTGGATTGGTAGAATCAGTAAAGCATTGAAAAAAATGTCTTGCAATATTTATTTACATTTCTTTACATTCTAAATTTAAATTACATTGATTTTTGCTTTTCATCCTTGCAGGGTTGATAAAATAAATACCCAAAACACTTGATATAATTAACTATATTTCTCTCCTAAATTTTGTACCTGTAAGTCTATGTTAGAAAACAAAATACTGTTATAGCAACAAAGACTAGGTCTTTAGATTTAGTTATATTTATGACTTTACTTCAACTGAGGTTAGGTTCCATGGGTGGGTTGAAAGCAGGTATTTTTTCCATTGCAGGATACAAAAAAATGTCATTGCAATTTATTAAAAATAGTATCGGAAAATATAAATTGTTTAACTGTTTTCTATTGTTCTAAAGAGCTTTAAAGACAAGATGACAGAGCTGTGGCAGTTGTAAAGTGGGTGCAGTTATACTTAAAGTAGTAAGCCAAGAAATCTTATTTAATTAAAACTGCACCCTTAGTGATGAGCATAATCATTACCTGAATGATTAATTCTAGTAATAAAAAAAAATTACCAAAACTTTAATTAATTACATATGAAATGCAGCAGAGGAGTGACAACACCAGACATGTTTCAGTCTTATAGAACCTCATCAGTGAGTGCAGTCAAAACATAACTGTACAATCTTAAAATGACTAAAGAGATATAAAGTTTCGTGAATGAACACTGAGTAGCATATCTTAAAGAATAGCTGGAACAAATACTCAAAGATGCCTCCTGCATTCCATAATTAATTCCAATTAAAATTTCAAGATTGTCTCCCTGTTTTGAAGGGGTTTTTTTTTATATAGAACCAGTCTTTAAAATTTCTTCAGTCATTGTCTTAAATATGAGAGAAGTTTTAAATTCAAATTTTGCTGAATTCAACTTGGCCTTTCATTGCAACAAGTATCTAAACTATAGTTAGAGATTTGAGCAGAGTTGATTGGGTTTATTCTACATAAGGAGGCTTCAAAATTCTCACTTGCATTTTTATAGTTTAGTCTTCAGTTCAATACATGAATTTTATTGAGTAAAATGTGACCATCATCATCCTTTAACGTCCGTTTTTCCACGCATGCATGGGTTGGAATATATTCATTAATAACAGGCTTAGTTATAAGACACTATTTAATAGAGGATACTAGTTTCACTATTATTTCTTCAGTTGACTTGCATTGGACTCAATTCTTACAAAGCTCAAGTAGCAGCTCATAACAATAATACTGTGTCCATGTCTTCAACAGTCAGTCTAGCAGTATTAGTCATTTAATTTGACCCCAGTATTTAACTGGCAATAAATGTTATCAAACCCAGAACTAATGAAAGGCAAGGTTTAACATAGTGTGATTGGAAATCAGAATATAAAGGCTGGAACAAATAATGTTACCTACCATTCTACCAATCCATAGCCTTACTATTACTAGATAGCAGATACTATCTTTGCTAATACTATATAGAGAAGACTAGCTTCACTAATAATACATAGAGGAGATTAGTTTTACTATTACTACATTGGGAACACTAGTTTTACTATTACATAGAGGATAGGAGTTTTATAATTATTATTATTATATAGAGGACACTAGTTTGACTATTACTACATTAGGATATTAGTTTTATTATTATTACTATATAAATATTAATGTTACTACTAGCTGGACCCGTGAAAAATTCACGGAAAACATAAAAAATGTAAGCATCTGTAAATTGTGTGTTGGTGCCATGAGAAATGTTTCTATATTGTGACAGTTAAAGGCGGCGAGCTGGC
>JAOPUL010000001.1:89793118-89803348 GCA_027564515.1 Octopus rubescens | reverse complement strand
AGAATACTCGTGTTCGTATAAATGTGAAAATGTGTGTATGTTTGTGTGTGCGTGTGTGTGTATATAATATATAGATACCATATTAAGTCAAATGTTTTTTTCATATTTCAAGCTTCAATTAATAGTTCAAACAAATTACATACAAAAAACGTTTATTCATCAAAATATATTCCATTATCATATTCTATTACCTGTTGCCATTGTTGTGCAATTCCACACTTATACCATTTGGCTGGGTTAGAGGCAAAAAACTCCCTGCACTCATTTTCAATCTCATCCACTTTGTAGAACCTCTGTCCACGCAGAAGATGAGCCATGGCTTGAAAAAGGGGATAATCTGATGGTGCAAGGCAATGCAGTGAACTGGCAGAATCCTTACCATGCTGGACAAAACACTTAGCATTCTGAGTTCAAATTCTGTTGAAGTCAACTTTGCCTTTCATCGTTTCAGGGTTGATAAAATAAGTGTAGTTGAACACAAGACTCTTGGCTAGGTGAGGCAACACTTCCAGCCCTTCAAGTTCCTCAAGTTTGCACTTAGTCACATTGGCAGTGTGTACTGGGGCATTGTCATACTGTAGGAGGGAAAGTCTTTGATTGATCAATGCCAGGTAGTGAGCTTTCAGAGCATCATATACTCACTATAGTTGTTGAGTTTGGACAAGCTCAAAGTGCAACACCCCCTCAAAATTCCACCTATCACACAACATGACCTTTTGTTCAAATTGCCCTTATTTGACAACAGGTTCTGAAGTCTGGCTGGAATGAAACCACTGATTTCTCTTCTTGGGATTACAAAATTAGATCCATATTTTATACTCAGTTACAATTCAATGTCAAAAGCAGGCATCTTAAGGATTTGCCAGCAGTTGTTTGCAAATGTTCACACATTGTTAAGCCTGGTTATTGGTCAGTTCATGAGGAAGTTCTCAACAGTGTCTATTCACAATGGTGAGCTTATGGAGGTGTTGATTGATGATGCTCTGTGAAGGACCAAGTCCTGCTAACAATGTACAAGTGCTTGTGCTTGGCTGTTGTTCAACCATTTCAACCAAGGCCTCGTCTTCCACAACAGAAGGTCTCCCTGATCCTTGGTCTGTCCTCGAGACTAGTATCACCTTCCTTGAAATGTCTGAAAGTTTTGGGCCACATGTTTGTTGACAATTCCTTGACCTTTGACATCATTCATTTCTTTTGCTGCTGCCATTGCACTCATTTCTTTTCCCCAGATAACATAAAATGGCTCTAATTTTTCTACCACTCATTATCAAAGCTGTAAAATAAAGAATAAACAATTAAGCAGCGATTGGACAAGTTGTATCAAATTAATGATATATCCTCCTCCTCCTCCTCGTCATCCTTTAACGTCCGTTTTCCATGCTGGCATGAGTTGGACTAACATGAAGAAAACAGTTGCCATCTGAAAAAACTTTTGACTTGATCTGGTAAAATATTTATTTTGGAAGCTTCTTGATTGGGATGAAGATTTCTAAATGATATACACAAGCTATTCTTGGAGACTTCAGTTAGAAACCCCAATCACTTTACTCAATATGAAATCTATGTATAATTAAGACTGCTGTTATAAAGATTTGAAAGATCCAAATTGTATATTATTAACACAATAAAATGTGATGGAGTCACAAAAATGGGACAGGACAAGACTTATAGCATTTAGTTAGTTCGCTTAATATTCTGAGTTCAAATCCTACAAGGATTGGGCCTGTCTTTCACCCTTTTGGGCATCATTATTTGTGGCTGTGTGGTAAGTTTACTTCCCAACCACATGGTTCTGGGTTCAGTCCCACCCTATGGAACCTTGGGAAAATGTCTCTTACTTTAATCTCCGTTTGGCAAAAGAGACCGATAGAATAAGTACCAGGCTTAGGGTCAGTTTCTTCAACTAAACCCTTCGAGGTGCTGCTCCAGCATGGCCACCGTCCAATGAATGAAACTAGTAAAAGATAAAGTACATCTGTCTTTTAAAAGTGTAACTTTGTGTAAAAAAAAAAAGAGACAAAACATTACTAAAATACATGGATTGTGAAATGGAAATAAATTTAGACGTGAAGTAGGAGAGCAAAAACAGTGTGAATACTAATTGATTTAATGGGTATCATCATCATCATCATCATCATCATTATCATCCTTTAACGTCCGTTTTCCATGCTAGCATGGGTTGGACGGTTTGACTGGAGCTGGCAAGCCGGGAGGGGACTGCACCATGCTCCAGTCTGATTTGGCTTCGTTTCTACGGTATGATGATGAAAAACATGAATGAAAATATAAAAACAAAACATTGTATCAGGGCCTTTAATTTTGCACACAGTCTAAAAAAAAAAATAACCTTCCTCTGTATCGCAAACCACTTTCAATTCGATAGCAGAACTAATTAAAATAATACAAGTTATATGGCATGTATTATATACAATCCCCTTCCAGTATTATAACACAACTTACATAACACACATTCTACATAATCACTTCCTGATACTATTACACAACTCACATAATATATATTATATACAATTAGTGAAGGTGTGTGGCTGAGTGGTTAGGGATTGGATTTGCAATTGTGAAGTTGTGAGTTCGATTCCCAGACTGGCTGATGGATTATGTCCTTGAGTAAGACAGTTTATTTCACATTGCTCCTTCTACCTGGAGTTGAGAGCAATAGAGAGTATTAGCAATTGGAAAGACCAATGGAAAACATTGTTTTCTCGGTCCGATCTGACCAAAAGTCAATCAACCGGTGATATACAATTACTTATAACACAACTCATACAGCTCATATTTTGTACATTTATCACTCAATACTACTGAAAATTCCACAACAAAATAAATGTTAACTAATTCAAGAAGCAACAATGCAAACCTCACATCAAATTAAATATAGTATATATTAAAAGCACCTAGCACCACACTGTCTGGAGTGGTTGGCGTTAGGAAGGGCATCCAGCTGTAGAAACCAAGCCAAATCAGACTGGAACATGGTGTAGTCCCCCCACCCTCCACCTTGCCAGCTCCGGTCAAACCATCCAACCCATGCTAGCATGGAAAGCAGACGTTAAAGGATGATGATGATACAAACAATTTTCCATTACAAAGTGCAACAATTAATACACACATCAGATTTTATATTCAACTTATTGAGGGATTAGTGTGGATTAAGCTTTGACCTATTTACTTATTACACTGCACACATGCACTTCTTCCTTTACGCTTTTGCAGTTAATCTGGCCACATCCAGCCCCAAATATTCTACCTGTTTTATATTAAAACTGACCAGATCCAACCTCTCCAACTTACCCTACAATGTCGTTCTTAAAATGTACAAACACTCCATTGAAATCTCAAAGCTACAAGATAATGCAGGATTAATTTAAAACAATGGAAATAAATAAGAATTACATTTGACAAAGAAATGTGAATGCTGTGAAAGGGTTAAGCAGAATGAAAAACAGAAATAATTTGAAATTACAGATTGAAATTTAAGAATGCCAAGGTGTGTTGTTGCCTCCTCATGTCTATACAAGAAATATTGTTCTTCAGGAACTTTCACAGTGAATGTGAATAATAATGCTTATTATCAGGGCCGGATTTACAGGGGAGCAAAGGGGGTAATTGCTCCGGGCCACCCTCGATATCAGGGGAGGGGCCCTGCTACGAAGGGTATGGAGCACTCAATACAGGAGGCCCCCACCTCCCAGCAATCTTGCATGAAGAGGCTTTCTTTCAATATACAAATATATCTTGATGTCTTAAATGTAATGGATTTTCTTTTATGATAAATAACCATAGATTTCTCCATGTTACCGACACCAATAATTTTCCAAGATTTTAATTCTTTTGTAAGAGGGTCCCTCCCCCTAACTTGAAGTACCCCGAGCCCCCCAGAGTTTAAATCCGGTCTGGTTTATTATGTACATTTGTTGCTTTTGATTGGAATGTGTCAAATATGTTGTAAATGTGCAGCTTTTGCATAAACTGTTGTCCCTTGAAATCCTTAAGAAAATGTATGGAACCTGTTTGTAACATCATGTACCCATGTATAAATATGCATATATTTTGGTGGTTTTGAATGCATATACATGTACAACATTTGTGAAAATATGTAGAGCATTTATTGTAGAAATTAACATCATGTTGAATAAATAATGAGTGAATCATTGACTACAACATATTTTACATACCAAAAGTAATCAAACCTGTATAATATTTGAGGAGTGATAAATTTAATTCACTTATTTTTCCTTTTATTTTGGCATTTTTATTTAAATCCTCATACTCTCATTAGCAACTTGCTTCATGTACATATTTCAATAATTCCTCTAATTGGAAAAAATTAAATATTCATACATACATGTCAAAATGTTGTAATTATCACAAAGTTTAGTAAAACACCCACTGTCATTATTGATGGCTCGGGTATTCTAATAATGATAATAAAGAGGGTAAAGACCATGAATGACCATGGGTTTGCACCTAAAAAGCTCCCCTCCTAGGCACAAGTCTGGGCAAGATTGTTTTGTGGAAGAGCAGCAGTCCACCTTGCATACCAGTCTGCCCCCTCTCCATACCACTGATGTTGTCCAAGGAAAAGGCAAAGGTCGATACAGCTTGGGGCATCAGTGATGTCGCAATTCATTTCTACAGCTGAGTGAACTGGAGCAATGTGAAATAAAGTGTCTTGCTCAAGAATACAACACAGCCCGGTCTGGGAATCAAACTCACAACCCCACGATTGCAAGCCTGATGATCTAACCATTGAGCCATGTGCCTTCACACTAATGATAATAATATATGCCATCATTACACATACTTATCTCAGTGTAACAGACAGCTCCAGTGCTCTCGTCAATTTATAAATTGATTTGTGCTGAAATGTAGCATTTTATTCCTGACTATTTGATATAAATTTTTAATAGATACTGAATTAACTTCAGTTTCATTTTTATTTGATCCATATATACTATTGGCATGGCAACTGTAATTTTTATAATTGATTTGGCATTGAAGTTATAGTTTTGAAATGAAGCCATGCAAACATTCACTAAATGACCAAATTTTTCCACATGAATTATATTTTAATCATTATGGGCAAGCTTTCCAGACAAACTTTTCATCAATCGTTTGATTCTATATTTTCATTTCAATTATGATCACATGTAGTTTTGGATTCTTTTCTATAATTCAATGATATTATAGAAACATTGTTTTGTTGGTCACTAGTGTGGTACCAATGAGTAAATGTTTAGATTTCATTTTAGCAGGAATTACTTTTAGTATATCACTGAGTAATGGATTCTCATTACATAGACAAGCAACAATTCAAATCTTATGTTAATTACCTTATTTCAGTTATCCAATCATCAATCACTGTATAATTGATCTGTCTTCATTACACATTGGTGAAATTTATTAGAAGCAATCAGAATGTGTGAGTGTTTTTAAAATGTTTGGTCAATTTTCAGTAATTATCTTATACAAAACTTTGTCTCATTCTTCAGAATTGACTATTTCCTTAAGTCATCTGTCTCATAAGCAAACCATAAATATAATGCTATATTCTTTAAAATGTGCCTTAGGACATTCAAAATAAATTTCCCCAGCTATCACAATTATAGTTAACTTGCTGTAAAATAGGAGCACAAGTAAAAAATGTAATTGAGCGAAGCTGTAGGTTAACAATGGTTTTCTGAAATAAAGAAAACATTTTCTCTTTTTTGTTGTTTTTTGTTCCTGTATTTAGTTATTGTTATTCTTTAAGAAAGCCCAGTGGAATTTGTCAAGTAACAGTTACAAGTTGAAAAAGAAAAAGTAAGCAATCAAAAATATTGAGAAAATTAAGAAATGATTAGTTGATATAACAATAATTGTTTTTTGTTTTTTTCCCCCTCTCCTTTAAGACGCTTGTAATTAGATTTTGAAATCCATAGTCCTTAAGATAAAAAGGAACAGCACTGTAATGTACATATTGATCAACTTCCAGTGTTGCACATTTATAAGCAAATGCCTGTGACATAATAAATGCAAGTGAAATATGTACTAAAATAAAGAAACAAGATAAAATGCATTGCACAAATACAACATATATGTATGCACATATAGACACACATATACACATTTATATCATCATCAGGGACTGGATTAATTTTTTTTATTGGAAGCCAATTGCTCTCATCAACTGGTTTTTGAGCATATCATTTGGATCGGTTTCTACAGCTGGATACCCTTTCTATTGCCAACCACTGTACAGAATCTAGGTGATATAATAAGCAATGGCCATGGTTGCTTTGAATGTAAAGTAGCCAGGCTAAGAACAGACTAGAAAAAGTTCAGGGAGCTATTATCTCTGCTGACAACAAAAGTCTTCTCTCTCAGAATGAAGAGTAGATTGTATGATGCATATGTTGAAACTGTGATACTGCATGGTAGTGAGATGTTAGCTTTGAATGCAGAAGACTTGTGATGATTACAAAGAAATAAAGTAAGCATGTTCTAATGGATGTGTAATGTTAGTGTACATGAACACCAGAGTACAAGAAGACTGCTCTGATATAGGTAGTAATGCAAATTGAGGATGACTGCTATATAAGTGCCAGGTGCCATAACTTAGTGGAATCTGTGGAAGAGTAAAACTAAGGAAGACTGGGAATGATGTTGTGATAACTGGCAACTTGCAGACTCAATTCCCCACAGCAAAGCTTTCATTAAAGTGAGGGTAATCCTACCAAGCCTATATTTGCTACGTCCTCCATTGGATCCTTGACCTCTGCTTCATGTATCTATTGCTCATCTTCACCCATCTCCCCATCTCTCATCTCTCTCTGCAACCTGTGCTGGTTACACCATCCTCCTCATTGCTCTACTTCTCTCACTTTTCACTAAGCCCATATATAAGAGACTGTCAAATCATTCTTATCCCTCTATCACATTCTTCCATCTCTAGGCCTATGTATAAGAGACTGCATTGAACCTTTTGTACACTCAACTGGCATTTACTACCAACCATCACTCCCCACCTCTGGGCCATTTCCACTAACCCATCACCTACTCTTGCCTTTGTCCACCTCTGCCATTGCTCATCACTCCCCTCCTGTCATCACAATAACTCTTCCCTTTCCATCATATGCTTATTCTTTGCATTCTGGCCTTTAGTCCTGTCTCACCAAAGACCAATCAACCACTCTTGTGACGGTGACATAAGAAAATGTACCTAGAACGAAAGAGGAAAGCAGGAAATAGAGTGGTCGCTTTATGCAAGGCTTCAAGAAGTGAATATGTAATGGGTTTGTTGCAGGAAAATTCATGGCTGCTTTGCATTTTACACGAGTGGATGGGATGATTGGGAGTAGTGCCACAGGGAGAGTTAAATAATGGTGGTGATGAAGTGCCAGAACATACCCTCATGGTGAGTAGAAGAGAGCATGGAGACAGAAGAATGAGCAGGGGTAGGTGAGGTAACAACTGTGGAGGGGAAGTGAGAGATATATGTATAAAACATTGCGTGATAATGGTCAGATGTATATAGGAGGGGAATGTAGTGAGTGGGGAACAGGGTTGGGGATGAGTGAGGAGGACAACAGTAAGAATGATGGATGAATGTCAATTGGAATTAACTCAGAAAAGAGGGAATGGGGATTAGCAGTATAGAAATGGTGAATGATGTGTTTTACAATAACAGATTCTGATTTCATTACTTTAGCAGAATAATACAGTAGATAGGAGAGTGATGGGGGTATTGAGTGATAGAGAGATGGGGAGAGGGTAGAGTTAAATGTTGCAAGAGTGTAAGCAGTTGTAGACTTGACAAGGACACTGGGTTATGGGGCCCAGTTGTGTGTAGACATATTATGCTTTCAGAACATGAGTTATGCCTTACTAACATAACTTGGTGGGTCTTCTCAAGCATTGCATACCACAAATTATCTCAGTCCTTTGTCATATCCTCCATGATCAGTCTTTACCAACTCATGCCATGTTTTCCTGGGTCTTCCTTTTCCAGATTCCATCTACTGTAAACAATCACCACTTCTTTATACAACTATCTTCATCCATACACATCATAAAGCCAAGCCAATGCAATGTTCTCTCTTGCTAACTACATCTGATTCCTCTTATGACCAATTTTTCTCTCAACACATTTGTACTCTGTCTTTCATGCACACTTACTTTGCACATGTAGAACATGCTCACATCTTACTGCCATGTAGCATTGTATGTAGTTTGTTCATGAGCATCATACTATCTGCTTTTCTCTCTCTGAGAGAGAAACCTTTTGTTACCAATACAGTTAGTAACTCCCTGAACTTACTCCAGACTGTTCTCTTATTCTGGCTACTATACATTCAAAATATATATTTTCAGTGAAATATTATAATGATCAAAAAATAAATCATAAGATGAAGGTGTCTATTCCTTCTTGATTTATATACAAATATAAAAAGTCTGAATTTTCCTAAGCAAACAACAAAATATTGGTTATCTTGTTTCTTGTGTATCTGTCTAGCACTGGAGACTCTTAGGTATATGGTTATGCCCCTGCTGGGGGTGCCTTCATGATGGTCATTGAAGCTTTGTGCAAAGTATTCAATGAGTGCAAGAATTTAATGCAGCCATCTTCAGTTATGTCTTCTGTTGTGATGCAGAGATTTGTGCACAACAACATGTTTAACTTGTTTTTGAAAGTGCTGATATCGACTTCATGCATATCTCATGTGTTGTGGGTATAGATTATTTCATATCTTTCTTTTCTTCATTTTGAAGGGTACATCTTTAAAGCTTTGAACCACTTTTAATTCATTTGGTGTAGGGAATCAATATTTTTGTCCAGTTCACTACTGAGCTGCACAGTATATGGCAGCCTTAGTTGGGAGCAGTCATCAAGTGGCTAAGAACAAAAGTCATACAGAGAATAAGAATGACCTTTTGTGTTCTTGTTCTGAATGTTTTCAGAATCCATCCTGCCAATTTTCTGCATGTTTTTTGCTATTTTCATAACATGCACTTGGAATGATGCATTGGTATTCATTACAGTATACAGGTCCTGTGCAACATCTGGTATTGGAAGTCTGATAAGGAAGTATTTAAAACTTGCCTGCATTGAGTTTCATTTTTTTTTTTTTAGTACAACCCATTTGTATACAGCATCAAGGTCCTACTATAAGGCCTTAATATCTTTGTATCATCAGTAAAGTTTGTGAGACTGGCTATGTTCACAACTGAGGCTAAGCCTGCTAGAGCTATTACAAAACATTATCAGCCTTAAGACCATACCTTGTAATATCCTGCTACAAATAGATGATATTGCAAAGTGAGCACCATTGGCTAAGTCACAAAATTTGTGGTATATTGTCCCCATGATCAGCTTTGTGAAAAGCTTTTGCTAAGTCCAGCTACACCACATCTACATTTAATTGGTTGGGCAGCTTCTACCTGTGTAGAAATCATGATGAGTATCATTCAACAAGCTATTTTCTGTTAAGAACATAATCAAGTTCTCCCTAATGATATATTTTATGATCTTACTAATATGTGAAGTCAGAGGTACAAATCAGTAATTTTTTACATCAAGTTCTGCTTCTTATAGTTTAGATTATGCCCACCTTCAGATTTTGTTGGATTTTGGCACTTTCCTGTAAACTTTGGGAAAGTAACTAAAATAGTTTGTCAGGGGTTTCTTGACATGCCTTTAGACGAATCATTAGAAAACTATAATGGTTAGCTGCTGAGTCTATTATATGGCAGCAATCACAGCAGTTTCTTTTATGTTTAGTCAACTGATAGTTGCAACTTCTCAAAGTAGGGCCTAGTTCATCTATTTGTTTTTACCAGTGGGTAGTGAACCTACCATTGAATTGTTTATTGGATACCTTGCAATCTGAGGGTCTTCAGTCAGTGAACAACTTTCTTCAAACAGTGACCCTATTTTGTGGTGTACAGAGACTGACTCTTTCGCAAACCTGTTGAGAACTTTTGAGTAGGGATAATATTTCTTTGAACACTGTCAAACCTCCTCATTCAGACATGTTTAATATATATATATATTAGCTTACCCATGTCGTCAAAAATGACGATATTTTTGATTAATGCTAGAAAATAGCACATCAAAACAATGAGAGAAACTATTGATAAATTTTCTATCTAAAGACTTTGCACACTTTATTTAAAAGAAAAAATATTTTCAATAATTCTTAAATGTGACAATGCCAACTGTCTCCCCAAAAT
>JAOPUL010000001.1:89782248-89793018 GCA_027564515.1 Octopus rubescens | reverse complement strand
TCTCTCTCTCTCTCTCTCTCTCTCTCTCTCTCTCTCTCTCTCTCTCTCTCTCTCTCTCTCTCTCTCTCAAATACTTCCCCACCACCACCCCACTTATTCAAGGGGTTCAGCAAAGCAGTTTGATAGGATGAGTACCAAGCTTAAGAAATAAGTGCTGGGGTCAATGTGTTCACGTTCAAGGCAGTTGCCCAGCATAGCCACAGTCCAGTGACTGAAATATGTAACAGGAAAGATCAAAGAAAAGATCAGGTAATGCATAACAAAGATAGCTTTACCAAAGAAACAAGAAACAACACATATTTTCCTCCTTTTCTTTTATGGCTTACTCAAAGGAGAAAGGTCTTTGGCCATGACCTTTGCAAGGCATCTTAGGACTGATAAGAGGAAAGGGAACAAGAAAGTATGACTGATGGGTTACTAGGCCTGAAATCAGATCAGAACGCTTACAACAGCTAAAAGCAGCCAAGGTGAAGATGTTAAATGATAGATAGACCAAGGGAAGGATGATTTTTATCAGTCCCTCCAAAGTCTAACTGTAGAAATCTTACCAAGGGTTGTAGTTACTGTCAACTAATAGTAATAGTCCCATCAATTTTGCACAGATTCAGTAATGAACACATACTTTCAGTATCTCTTTACAAGTGTGCCTTTACATAGTCATTTGATCTGCTAAAAATAGCAGCCATATCTCCCTCGAATCACAATTCTTCATCTGAGAAAAGAACAGATTGAATACTGTGATCCTGAGTTCCTTGCACATGAGAAAAAGATAGGATGGTCACAGCTAGAGTGCCTTTGATCATAAGTATGCACAATCAGAGTTGACTTGGAGTTATTAAATAACTGAGATATTCAAACAATGACAAAATTTAACCCTGTAATTTGATTCACTCACACAACTGGTCAATTGTGTGGTTTAAAACTATATTCAGAAAAAGTTCTTGCGTAATATTGTAAATCAAATCGTACTGGTGACACATTAAAAACACTCGTGCCGGTGACACGTTAAAAACACCTGTGCCGGTGACACATTAAAAACACTCGTGCTGGTGACACGTTAAAAACACTTGAGCAGGTGACATGTTAAAAACGCCCATGCCGGTGACACGTTAAAAACACCAGTGCCGGTGACACATTAAAAGCACCCGATACATTCTCTGGAGTGGTTGGTGTTAGGAAGGACATCCAGCTGTAGAAACCAAGCCAAAACCGTCTGGCCCATACCAGCATGGAAAACGGACACTAAATAATGATGATGGTGATGAAATCATTTTATGATAAAATTTGTAGCGCTACAAAGTACCATGACATTACTGTCAGAGTTCTATTTCCTGATAGATTAGTTGATGTCATGTGGAAGCTACACTTCAGGCAGACATTTATTTTTAACAAGGTTTAAATTTGAGCAGTTTTGAAATTGTTTTTTTTTTTTTTGTTTGCATAATATGATTTTCAATACAAATTTAATCTTAAACTTTTATTTGATTATTGCAGCAATAGAAAGTTATCATAACTGTGCCTTCATTCAGTTTGAGAAAGAAGAGGATGCAAAGGCAGCAATATCTGCAGAGATGTTCTGTATGATAAAAGGACAAATAATAAGTAAGAATGAATGTTTCTATTATATTTCTTTACAAAAACACAACTTTTGGGCTAATCAGTCAGAAATCATGTCAAGTGATCTTTCTCTTAGAAAACATATCAGCCTTTTCAAAATAATTATTTTATTTCAATGTTTTGTTTACTGTTCCAATCATTTCTAGAAACTTTAGTGTTTACTCAGTACAAGTTACTAATAGTCATAGGGAAAAATGCTTAGAAGATAATTCCAGGAGATGAAATGCATTACTAATAGTCATTTGGAAATATCAAAGAAACTAAAATCCTTATTATATAAACATACTTTCAGAACGGTTTCATAGCACTTACTATTCATCTATATACAAAATACTATTTGTAATCTAATCCACTGTAGAAAAGAAAATTCAGAAAAACATTTATTTTTGATAACTTTTCCAGAAGATGACATATAAGGATAACATTTACAATACTAGGAAGAACTTAGAATGAATTCTTATACATCCAAATTCTTCTGCAAAAGAGAAAAGAAGTATAACCAATTCATTCGAGTCTAATAGAGAATATTGGGATTCATACATAAGATGATATATGCAAATATTTTATATTGCAAAACCTATTCAATTTATACTGGATTTTACTAAATGATAAAATAACAACAATGATATTTTTTTATGGTAGCTAATTTACATTTTGGGTTTTTCTTTTTTCTTCCATTGATTTTCCTAATTTGTCATTCTAGTACACAAGACCTTAATTGTAGTCATAGCTTGAACAACTTTTGTTACCCATTCATCTCAAGTGGCTGTCTCCTTGCTTGTTTTTAATGAAACACTTCTTGCATTTTACCACCATCTTAATTTGATCCATTTGCCCAAGATCCCTTAATAATGTTTTTCTTTAGCATAACCTTCCCAAAAGCTCCCTCCCCTCCTAAAGGGCCTTTCTTTCCCTTTCCCTCCTTTATATCTTGAGGATACCTGGAAACCCTGGCAGTGCAGGTGATACTTTAAAAAACCCTGCCAGAACTGACCTCGCCGGTGCTTGTACCACGTACAAAGCACCAAATCCACTCTACTGAGTGGTTGGTGTTAGGAAGAACATCCAGCTGTAAAATCCTGCCAAAACAAAACCACAGGAGTCTGGTGCAGGCTCCAGCATAGCCAGCTCCTGTGGTACTGTCCCATCCATGCTAGCAAGATGAGGATGATGATGATGATAGCAGCAGTTGACAGTGTTGATTGTCCTACCCACCACATTTATAGCATTAAACTAAATTAGATATTGATACAATTGCCAGCTCTAATTGTTAAATCTCTAACAGGATCACTAACTAAACCAACATATGTTAAGAAAATTTGATTGTAGTTTATTTAAATTATTACTAAAGGGTTTTACAAGTATTTTATTGTTTAATTTCTCAGATGTAAATCTGGCTGTTGAAAGTCAATCTTCTGAATCAGCTGGAAGAAATGAAAGGTAGGTCTCTGGTTTTAATTCTACTTCAATTTTGGTTTTAATTAATAATTACTTTAAAGTAATATCAAATTATGAATGCTATGTAAGATAAAATTTAGTTTGTTTCTGATCCTACTTTTAATTTATATCACAATTGGTGAACGATTAAGTCGGCTGTAGGTTTCCAATGAACCAGTTACTAGTTCAATGCATTTAGGATTGCAAGGTCAAGAGAGTGTGTGTAACTCAGTGTGGAACAAATATCTCAAAGGAGTTTGTTGAGAGAGCTTTTTTTTTTTCACAATTGGTGAACACTTAAGTAAGCTGTAGGTTTCCAATGAACCAGTCACTACTGCAATTCTGGTTGCAAGGACAAGTGAGTGTGTGGAACAAATATCGCAAAGGAGTTTGTTCAGAGAGCACTCACTTTCTCTTTTTATCTCTCACTCTCACACACACAAGAAACACATATACATGACAGACTTCTGCACAGATTCCATCTACCAAATTCCAATTACAAGATGTCAATTGACCTGGGGCTATGATAGAAAGCATTTGACCAAGGTACTCATGAATGGGATCAAACCCTTAACCACACAACCATACTTGCCTATTTCTTCTCTAACAGGGTTGCCTATTGTTGATTGGTAACTATATTTGATACCAGTAATTTGGGGAATTTCTAGATTGCCTTTTTATCTTTATTTACTTTATTGCTTTTTTTTTCTTCTTTATTTTCTTTTTACTTCTAAATGTTTTAATTTCTTTCATTTTTAATATCTTTAAGGTTTAATATGCGAGATAAAGAGTCTTGGGGAAATCCTGGCATACCTAATCGAGATCGATCTCCTCTTCGTGAACCATTCAACAGAGCTGGGCCTTTAGGCAAGAATGGAGCTGAAATGGAGAACAGGTAATTTGTTTTGTATTTTCTCACATGTCTTCCCCTATGTGTGTGTTGTGTTCCAACTGTCTTAATGTTTAGCCAGAGATATAGTATTAATAGATTAGTATGTTAAACTAGCGCCATCTATGTTGATGAAGCTGATTCTCACTCTTTCCATCCATTATATATAATACAACAGTGGGTGTATTTATTTCATCTATATAGGCGCAGGCGTGGCTGTGTGGTAAGAAGCTTGCTTCCCAACCACTTGGTTCCGGGTTCAGTCCCACTGCATGGCACCTTGGGCAAGTGTCTTCTATAACCTCGGGCCGACCAAAACCTTGAGAATGGATTTGGTAGACGGAAACTGAAAGAATCCCGTTGTATATATCTGTGTATATGTCTCCTTGTGCCTGTGTTTGTCTCCCACCACTGCTTGACAACCGGTGTTGGTTAGTTTACGCCCCCGTAACTTAGCGGCTTGGCAAAATGAACCGATAGAATAAGTACCAGGCTTGAAAAAATAATTACTGGGGTCGATTCATTCGACTAAAAATTCAAGGCGGTGCCCCAGCATGGCCGCGGTCCGATTCCTGAAACAAGTAAAAGATAAAAGATATAACTAATACTGAACATGACGTCTTCTCTTTCCCCACAGCTAACTCGTCAGAAGTAATGCTTAAAAGAATAAAAAAAATAGTGAACCGTCTAGGCACACAGCGAAACGCCTACCTGTGGCTTTGAACTCGCAGCGTATAGTTTTGCCCTCTAATATTTTATCCAAACGACCATCTCATCTCTACTTAGAAGCGTAAGAACAGTAGGTGAGAAGGTGTCATTAGATATGCATAATCGACCTAATAACCAAATGAACAATGATTTCGATAATATGAATTCGCAGCGTATAAACAAATAATCCATTACTTTATTTACATAACTATCTCATTATTGTTTCCCAATATTCCGTCTACTCGACAAATAAACAAATAAAGTTTGATATCAACCCAGAAAGTAAACAGTTTGATTTTATTTTAAGGTTATTTGAATGTTGTCTGAAAAATCCATCACCAGCTTAAAGTCTGATGAATGACTGTCTAATCAGCAAATACTTCTTAGTCAATGACTCTCTGGACAATGACCTACTATGGATCATAAAGTGTTTACTACACTGATTGAGACTATCCAATCGATTATTTTCTTGTAGGATCGGTGTTAACAGACTTTAAAAAAACCCAAATCAATGAAATTACATCATCGGTCAGAAGTAAAATATCACCAGCTTATTGTTCAATTCTAGTCAAGAAAGCTAGGGAAGACAATTCCGGAAACTTAATAAAAAATTACTTGAAATATAATGTAGATACTGTGGTGAGTTAGTGAATTTGATTTTGACAGTACTGTGATAAATCCTAACATGCTTCAGTCGTAATAGACCTCTTCAGCGAAATGTGGTCTTCATCAAACTAAAGAAGATAGTGGTGGTGATAACACATAAACAAAGGAACCACTGGACAGGTGCATCCTCACATATAATGGCACAGGTAAAGAAAGTTGCTATGGAAAAAGACGGGAAAGGGAAGATCGATGGAGCTTGCATCTAGAATTGAGGAATGTCAGTTGGGATATTCGAAAACAGACAATACAGTACAATTTTAGAACATCACCATTGACCTTCCACAATTCTAGATACAAACGTCTTCAATTATCCCTTTCATCATCTTCTTTCATTAAACTTTTGTTTGTATGTGCGTTTGTCCCACCTCGTATGTGTGCGCATGCGTCTGTATGTATACGTGTTCTGTAGATGCATTGACTCTACTATCAGAGCATCCTCTATCTTCACTTAGCTCAGAACTTACCACTTGCTTCTTACTTCACTTCACCTCGAACATGTTACAAACTATAGCTTTCTATCACTCTTTTCTTATATTTTACCCCGTTTCAGTTCATTTATCACTCTCACCACTTCTCACACGCTTTTCCTCTTCTCTTTCTTCACATCTCTCCTTCACTCTATTCCATTCTTCATTTACTAACTTGCGCCATGGTGGTTAAACTATCTGTATTTTATTGACTCTCAAACGAAGCCGCAATGCCTGAAATATTAAATTCTTTCCCACCGTAGATCATGACAAATCGACTTATTGAACTATTCTACAAACTTCGACGTGGATTAATTCAAGTTGACGCAGATTATTTACTAGATTTCTCGGATTCTGGATTGTAACTTATATATTTTGATTTTTAGCGTGATACAAGACGGCAATGTTGAACTCTTGAGAAATTCAAATCCAAAATTGTGTGTCAGAAATCCATGAAGAGTAACATTCAATCCAGATGTCTAACCCAACGAATAGCAAAATATGTATTATTGTACATTTTACGCTTTCTTCTGATCTATTGCTATTAAAACCGGAGGGGAAACACACAGAATGTACATACTTAACAAAATGTTTTTTTTTATAATCAATCATAAAATATACCATAACATAATCTATACATTTACTGAAAACAGAAATTACATATTTAATTTTTTTTCAAAGCTATATATTTATTGAAAAAAAATTACGTTTACTGAAAGAAGAAAGTATAAAGTTACAACTTAAATTATAAAAAGTAAAGTTTATGGCTTTACAAAAAAAAAAAATTAGAATCTATACATTTACTAAAAACAGAAATTATTTACTAAAAAAAAGTAATAATCTATATATTTACTGAAAAACACAATCGGTAAGTTTTATGAAAACAAAAAGCTACGCATGTAGTAAGAAACCTAAACAAAATATATTTACCGAAAACAATAAAATTTTGATGTACAAATCAAACACAATATAGACACAGTTTACTGAAATACGTCAGAAAGAATGTTCGTATATTTACTAAAAATAGAAATTATACACTTACTATCAATCAGAATATATACATTTATAATAATAATAATAATAATAATAATAATAATAATAATAATAATAATAATAATAATAATAATAATAATAATAATAATGCCCAGGAGCAGGCATTAAGAACAAACTACGTTAAATTCCATATTGACAAATCGACCGAATCACCACTATTCAGAATGTGTGGAATGTTGGAGAAACCACAAGCCACATTATATGTGAATCTAGCTCTCTGGCACAGCGGGAGTACAAGAGACGGCCTGACAATGTTGCTCGAATTATACATTGGTATATATGCGGAAAATACACCTTAGAACGAGCGGACAAATGGTATGAACATCAGCCAGTAACGGTGATGGAAAACGATATGGTCAAACTACTATGGGACTTCAGTGTACATGTGACAACGTGATTGAAGCAAGAAGAGCTGATTTGATCCTAATTGGGAAAGAGGAAAGGCATTGCTGGATTATTAACATCACTGTTCCAGGAGATACCCGCGTGGCAGAGAAAGAGAAGGACAAAGTGGATAAGTACCAAGACTTAAAACATGATATAGCACGATATGCAACTGAGGAAAGTGAAGGTCATACCAGTTGTGATAGGGGCACTTAGAACAGTGAAAACCAAATTTCAGAAATGGCTTGGCAAACTTGGACTCACTATCAAAACTGAGATGCTCCAGAAAACAGCACTGCTGGGAACAGCCAGGATCTTGAGGAGAGTTATGTCAATGGAATTTCAATAAGAAAAATGACAGGACTCATGGTCATTTGTTATTACCCGCTCCTGATCAAAGGATACCGGCAACACCATCAGCCTGATAAATGATATAATAATAATAATAATAATTGTTTCAATCATTGGCAACTTTGGAGAAGATGGTAAGTTGATTGCATCAAAACCAGTGTATAACAGGTACTTATATTACTGATCACGAAAGAATGGAAGGTGAAGTCGTAAAGACTGACGAATTGCCGCTAACCATTTTGCCCGGCGTGATGACGAATCAGACTGCTCGCCGCCATAAATATAAAAATAATCCTTTCTACTACAGGTACATGGCTTAACACTTGGGGGCAAGAGGCTATTAGATTACAATGATCTCAGGGCTCAAACGAAAATTATTTTATCGACCCTTTAAGGTTAAAAGCAAAGTCAACCCCGGCTGAATTGGGATTCAAAACTTACGAAATGCCGCTAAGCGATTTGCCCTGCGTGCTAGCATATCTCCCAGCTCGCCGCCTTAAGTAATAATACTACTACTACTAATAAAATAATGCTATTATTAATAATAATAACAATAATAATAATAATAATTTATTTTATTAGCCACTGAGGCAACGATGAGCAGGACATCATTAGGAAAGACAATAATTTATGTGGGCATTTACATAAGGATGGGAAGAAAAAATGAAAACGGAAGTAAAATGCGATAAAGGTATACATAGTATACAAAGTATGTGATAAAATGAAGGATGCAGACCTTCTGTTACTGCAGAAATTACAAGGGCCAATCAAGGAACCCGCAAATCTAGGATTACCCTGACCACTAAAGGTGCGAGCCCTCTCCTGCTCTCCAATCTACAGACTGAGAGTAGGGCCGATCACTTTAACCAATTATGCCATACTTATCCATCTTTTCACAAATTCACTGGGAGGTAGCAATTCCCTCTGCACCTTGGCTTTCTTTTCCAAATTGATCTTTAGATAGTCGATGAGATATTGACCGATGAAGGTGTCTTTCCTCAATCGTTTCAGCCTCGTCCACCACACAACCCCTTTCGCTATAGTCACTAGACAGAGGATGTCCGCTTGCCTTGTCTTGTAAACTTGGGTCGTGAGGCGATCCTCGCGAATGATTCCACCCATAGTCGTATTCGTCCCACACGGTTATCAACTGTTAGACAAAATCACACAATTCAGCAATACCCGGAACTGCACGAGCGCATGCACAAAGTTTTCGTCGCTCCACGCACATCTTGGACAGTACCGTCTTACAGCGCTGCCGTGCCTGTAGATTTTATCTCGAATTGACGAGATAAACTCTACAGCCACAAGATCTGAAATGTGTGGGGTGAGGGCGTGTGGATTTCCTTGATTCCAGTGCTTAACAAGTACTTATCTTATCGACCCCAAAATGATGAACAGAAAAGCCGTTACAAAGGAGATTCATGATAGAGGCAGAATGATGATCACGTTGGGAGCCCTAGTAATTATTGTGGTAATGATGATAGCGGTATGTGGAGAAGTGTGCAAATTAGGAGTTGACAGCCGCTGGCTAAAAACCTATGGTGGTTGCGGAGGAGGAGAAAGAGCTGGTGGTGGTAGTAGTGGTTGTGGTGGTATTGGTGGTGTTGCTGCTGTTGTTTTTGTTTTTGTTAGTGGCAGTACTGCTGCTTCTGGGGGGCAAGGAAACGGGGTACAGGCAATAAATCACGACAATGGGTGTAATGGAAAGATGGCATTTGGGAAAGCCAGAAAATTGACTAGTGACTTTTGATATCGACATGCTACGACAGAAAAGATAGGGTATTCGTAGTGATGGGTGGGCTATGAAGAATTATAAACGTAAATGACTAAATAGAGGAATGGTTGTGGGGTAGAAATTAAAAAGATATTTAAAATATATATGTTATATTTTATCTTTTACTTGTTTTTGCCATTTGACTGCGGCCACGCCTGGGCACGACTTTAAAGGGATTTAGTCGAACAAATCGACATCTGGACTTATTTTTTGAAGCCTGGTACTTATATTACCGGTTTGTTTTGCCGAACCACTAAATTACGTGGACGTAAACACACCAACATCGGTTGTCACGTTGTCATGGGGGGCAAACATGGACACAAAGAAACACACAGACGTATAGAGATATATATATATGACGGTCTTATTTCAGTTTCCGTCTACCAATTCCACTCACAAGGTTTTGGTGAGTCAGAAGCTATAGTGGAAGACACTTGTCGAAAGTGCCACGCAGTGGGATTGAACCTCGAACCATCTGGTTGTGAAGCAAGCTTCTTACCACTCAGCCTTCCTACGATTTTGAAAAAAACGAATGAACACAGAATTAATAATGAAAATAAAATTTAGAAATAGAATTATGATCAACTGCAATGGCGTTAAAAACCGAGTTGGTAACGAAACAATTGTAAATGGTCATTAAATATGTGTATATTTAAAATAATCATACACATACACACACCGCCAATGACACATACACACACACACAAACACACACACACACACTCACAAACACCCCCCATATATATATATATATATATATATATATATATATGAATACCTTTCTAGTTATCAAACTACATAGACGTATATATTTGTGTGTGTATGTGTGTCTGTGCGCGTGCGCATATGCATGTGTGTGTGTAGTTGTATGATTATTAAGATATACAGCATTTTTCACGATAGTAGATAAACATATGAGGGACATTCGATTGATATTCTAGCAGTAGTGTTCCTCTCAATGCTGAACATAAAGTGCCATCAATAATTGTGAAGCCTGTAAGTCAATACAACGTTTAATCGCAATATATATGTCTAATGTTACAATATCTTTTTATAATAATTAATTGAAAGTATATTTCGTGATGTCATATAGACCCGATAAGATATTTAGTTACATAACCAACCGAATCGAAAGGCAATATAACGTCTGTTAGGCAATAAATGCTCCAAGTGATTCTGATGGATATGGCCTATGTTTGTTAGCTGGTTTAAGTTTACAAGTCTGCATTAATCACTTCGATTTAGAGTTAAGATTTGTTTTGTAACAAAAATTGACAGGAATTCTCCCGTGTGATAAGTAAGTATTTATAAGTTATTATCAATAAATATGAGCGTCATCAATAGCCGTCAGAAATATTCATGTTGAATAAATTATATGAGACAACGAATGGTCATATGCCTGCAATTCGATAACGTTTCAA
>JAOPUL010000001.1:89767692-89782148 GCA_027564515.1 Octopus rubescens | reverse complement strand
ATAGATAGATAGATAGATAGATAGATAGATAGATAGATAGATAGATAGATAGATAGATAGATAGATAGATATACAAACAAGAAATTTGTTATTTTTAATTTTATTTGAAAGTAATAAATATTTTTCTTTTGAAAATTAATATTCCTTTCATCATTTTGTTTATGTACCAAGAAATTTGATAGAAAGTTAAATTATAATTTGTTGTATCACATGAGACTCATTATCTTCTATCATTTACTTATTTCAGTCATTAGACTGCGGCCATGCTGGGGCACTATCTTGACAGGTTTAGTCAAACAAATCGACCCTAGTACTTTTTTTAAAGTCTGGTACTTATTCTATCGGACTCTTTTTGTTGAACCACTAACTTATGAGGAGGTAAACAAACCAACACCAGTCATCAAGCAGTGGAGAGGGACAAACACAACGACACACACACACACACAGATATATACAAATATGCTTCTTTTCAGTTTCCGTCTACCAAGTCTACTAATAAGGCTATAATTAAAGGCATATTTGCTCAGTGGGATTGAACCCAGAACCATATGATTAGGAAGTAAACTTCTTACCACACAGCCAGACCTGCACCTATATAGCCATGCCAGCACACATATACCAATTATTATTATGACAATAATAAATACACCTGACTCACCTGAGATACAACAAAATATATTTCAACACATGAATTCACATCAAGAATCTTACAAACTAAATGCAAAAACGAAATAAATCATAATTATTGCCATAATTCCTGATATTAATTATTGTGGCAGAAATATGCTTTCTAAGGTACCCATCATATGGTGGGGGATAAAGATCCTTCAGAGTCATATAGACTCATAGAGCTGGTATCCCAGTTTCCGTGGCGCGGATATAGCCTCCTAGACGGGACGCCGGTCCATCGCAGGATTACTCATTTTTGTCAGCTGAGTGAACTGGAGCAACGTGAGATGAAGTGTTTTGCTCAAGAACACAACACATCGCCCGGTCCAGGAATCAAAATCACAATCTTATGATCTATGAATCCAACACCCTAACCACTAAGCCACACACTTCCACTTACCTTTCATATGACAGGTAACAATTTAGTACAATCATAATTTTTCAGATTATTGACTTCATCTTTAGATGGCCTAATTGTTAGGCCATGTTGCTCCATTCCATTTAGCTGAAAATGAGCACCAGCCACAACTGGTGGTGATAAAGCTAACCCTACAAGGGACTAACAACTGGTTCAAGGGAAAGTATTCGCTTATATGCCATGAACAATGGGATAAGCTCTGACCTAATATGCCTGTAACCCCTGGATGGGCCTAAGACCTAAGAATTTCATCTTTAAAATCAAAACAAGCTGAAGAAGTATAATTATACTCAGTAAATCAGTTGACAGACCAAATTTCCAATTAAGATCAGTGAAGTAAACTATAAAAGCTTTAAAGTTTTACCTCAATCATAGTCAAATTGATACTGGTTACATCACCAAGATCAAGATTTGGATTGGATTTTAATCTGGAAAGATAATAACATTTTAGAATAAGAAATTTTCGGAAGAAGGTCAAGATTAAGATTTGGATTGGATTTTAAACTGGAAAGATAATAACATTTTAGAATAAGAAATTTTTGGAAGAAGGTTAAGATCAAGATTTGGATTGGATTTTAATCTGTAAAGATAATAACATTTTAGAATAAGAAATTTTCGGAAGAAGGCCTAAATTCCAAAATTCCAATAAAAAATGGCCTCCTACATCTTAGTGTCCAAAGCTAATGGACCGTAACAACATAGAAAGACATGTTCTATGGTCCAATGACATTATTCATGGCCCAGTGGTGTGTTTTTCACACACATTGCCTATAAGGAGAATTTCCCTTCAGAAACAGTTTTCGCTTTGGAAGTCTTTTAATGTTTGAGTGTACGCATGTTAAGTTTAACTGTACACAACAAAACGATTTTAGACTTCATCATCATCATCATCATTTAATGTCCATTTTCCATGCTGGCATGGGTTGGACAGTTTGACAGGAGCTGCACCAGGTTCCTTGTCTGTTTTGGAATGGTTTCTACAGTTGGATGCTCTTCCTAATGCCAACAACTTTACAGAGTGTACTGGGTGCTTTTTACATGGTCCCAGCGCCAGTGCTTTTTCAGTGGCACCAGCCCCGTCAGGGTCACCAAGTACTCTGCACAACTTAGATATGTTTTCTTGTTTATTGCTGCAACTCAATGTGATCCTAGTCTTCTATTGTAATTCCAATTGCACCTAAGATGCTTTATATGAAATCTACCCCAGTGCTTGACTAGTACTTTATCAACCTGCAGAAGGGTGAATGACTAGGTTCCTGTCAGAACAGAGAGACTGATAGAACACTAACCCTGCTATTCCTCACAGTCTATGACAATTCCCCCTAAAGCCAATAATAATAATGTTGTTTACCTCTTTTCTTCTTCATCACGCAAACTTAACAATTTATTTATGACATTTCTCTGAAAGGAAAATAAAAATATTAAACATTACAACTATTACTACTTCAATAAATGATAAAAAAAAATAATAATAATAATCCTTTCTATACTAGGCACAAAGGCCCGAAATTTAGGGGGAGGGGAGTAGTCGATTTTAACGACTCCAGTTCGTAACTGGTACTCACTTTATTGACCCCGAAAGGATGACAGGCAAAGTCAACCCCGGTGGCATTTGAACTCAGAAGTAAAGTCGGAAGAAATGCCGCTAAGCATTTTCCACAGCGTGCTAACAATTCTGCCAGCTCGCCACCGTGATATAATAATAATAATAATTCTTTCTATTATGGACACAAGGTCTGAAATTTGGGGGAGGAGCAGGTTGATTACACCGACCCCAGTTTTTAAACTGGTACTTATTCTATCGACCCCGGAAGGATGAAAGGCAAAGTCGACCTCAGTGGCATTTGAACTCAGAACATAAAGTCGGAAGAAATGCCGCTAAGCATTTTTCCCGGTGTGCTAACGATTCTACAAGCTCGTATAATAATAATAATAATAATAATGGTTTCTAATTTAGTTACAAGACTGGAAATGTTGAGGGGAAAGAGGTTTAGTCAATTACATCAACTCCTGTGCTTAACTGGTCCCTTATTTTATTGGCCCCAGAGATAATTGGTTAAACAAAGGGGCCAAATGTTCATTTGCTTTAACCAACTGTCCCAGAATTTTACAAGTATTTCTCTCATATCAGAATCACAACTTGGACAATATTTGAACACACAAATATATATATGGTTGAAAACAACTAAACAATGATAATCTAACCCAGGGGTGGGGAACCTGTAGCCTTTTAGGTCATTCTGTCTGGCCCTTTTGAATGAAACCAAATTTTGCAGAACAAATCTTTTTAAGTCATTAAAAGGTTACTTAACTTTAGAATTAACGATTTTTTTTCATTTTTTGATGTTAATTAGTACACTAGTTAGATTTTTTTACAAAATAATGAATAGATTTTGAAGAATATCTAATTGAAGCCTTATTAGATTACAACTAACTTAATGCAGCCTTCCAACATGAAAAGGTTCCCTTCCTCTGCTCTAACCCATGCCAGCATGGAAAATGGACGCTAAATGATGGTGATGGTGATGGTGGTGGTGGTGATGGTGATGATGATGATAGTATCAAAAAGTTTAAATATGACTAGGTAAATTTGGTAGTCTCAGTTGGTTTGGTCAAAAAGATTTATATCATGTCCATTTTCATCTACTGTCATACATTGTACTCCCTGTTTTCACTTCTACTTCACTGTTTCTATTTTTGCCTGATTTATTTCCCAGTCTGTCTATTTTAATGAATTTTCAATTTATTTTCTAATTAAATTCATTTTTAAAATTAGGGATATTTCATTTACTTTATTGCAGGGAGTTCTTTGATAATTCTAATAAATGGAATGGCCCACCAAATATTAACCAGCGTTTACAACAACCACCATCACAGCAACAGCAACAACCAGCACAAGGACCAATGGGCAATCAATATTATGATGAATATCGAGATAATCGTTCGAGGTTAGACATGGTCTTTTTATAAAGGTTTAGTTTTGATCTAAATAGCACACACTGTAAAGTGGTTGGTGTTAGGAAAGGTATCCAGCCATAGAAACCAAGCCAAATCAGACTGGAACCTGGTGCCAGCTCTGGTCACACCATCCAACCCATGCCAGCATGGAAAACGGACATTAAAGGAAGATTGAGACTGTCCTTGGTTCTATGATACACATTTCATGTTAATTTATGTTCCAAACACCAGCTTAACAAAGTTAATTTACTAAATTCTTTGTTATAATATTAATTGAAACAAAGGCAGTGTAACAAAAGGATTAATTTTAACTTTGCTTCAAGATTTTTATCATGATATTACATTCTACTTTGGTCATTAAATCAATACATTTTGTCCAACCCATGCAGCATGGAAAATGGACGTTAAAGAATGATGATGATGATCTTGTGGTGTGATAAGTCTCTGTTAGTATACAATACTTTCAAAAATGCTTTCGAAAAACCATAAATTGTTTTTGTTTTCTGAACAGATGATCATTGTAACTTGCAGACTCCCCATCCTTACACTAATCTTTAAGACATTTTACTGTTGTTATTGCTGATTTTTTTCATGTAAATATCACATCCACTTACACAATGATTAGTTTAATCTACTATAGTAACAAAGCTGGATTAAGTAAATCTACTGATCATTTATGTACTATAGATCTTAACAAGATTTTTACTTTAAAATAATGAGATGAATTATAAATTTTCTTTGTGGATCTATCGATTAAAAGTTGTTTTTTTTTTATTTCAAAAAATTGTTTTTTACAGACCTGATTCCTTTGACAGGGAAGCTAATAACTGGACCCGTCCTCCTTTTAATGACAATCCTCCTTTTTCCAATAATGCTCCACCACAAAGACCAGCATTCGATGCTTCTATATTGATTACAAGTTCACAGCTGAGGTAAATGTTTGCCCTTGAATTTTTACTTAATCACCTGTATATGTGTGTGTATGTGCATGAGTACAGACATGCTTGCTTATCTGCGTTGGTTTTCTTTTTTTGTCGTTTTCGTACAGTCTACTGTATGTTTGTTTTGTGTGAAGTAAATAGAATAACTAACCCAGATTTTAAAGCTTTGCCAATGTAAAAATTAAAGAAATGGTATCTTAAATTTTGCCTTAACAAGATCTCACTTTATCCCCTATGATGTAAGCTGTTAATGGAAAGTCTATGAGATGGGAAGATTTAACTTCAATGCTCAACTGTAATTGTTTGAATGTTTCTTTTGAATTAGTTGAGTTGGCTGAATATACTCTGTAAAGAGCAATCATCCAGGATATATAGTCATACTCTAAGAGGTTTTGAACATTGCAAACAATAGAAGTTCCTTCCATGTCCAACTTACCAATTTTGTGTAGCACTCTGTAAATCTCTGTTAGCTGTGTTGAAAAGACGTTTTTAGTTTTTGTTTCCACACCAGCAAGCTCACTCAGATCTTATGTTGCGTTTTCATTGGCAGCTTATATAATTTCCAAAGTGTAGTTCAGTGTTTGGTGGACCTCTTTTCTTTGATAAAAACTATTACATTACACTATGATGGTTCAAATGTTACTTTCAGATCACAGGCTTTCATTTTGGTATAGTCTTGTTTAAGCTACCTGCCATAAAGTCACCTTCACTTGGTGATTTTATAGGTGCAAATCATGTAGCATCATCTGCCTTGTCTTCACAGACATTGGCCAAGGTATATATGAGACCTGAGAAGAGGATCAAGTGTCAGATGTTGTGTGACTGGTGCATTTGTGAGAAGATTGACCTGAAAAGGTAACTTTGTTGGGTCTCAATTAAGGTAGTTTTGTAGTTATCTTAGCAGTTTCCTGCATTTCCTTTGACTTTCAACTCTTATCATTGAGCTCATTCTGCCAGACTTTAATGAAAGATTCTTTGATGTCCAAGGCTGTGGTACATACTTAATCCAAAGCCTACTGTATTTAAAAGTTGAATTACCTTTGGAAAACGAGTTGGTTTATCAACAAATAAGCTTGTAATTCTGTTACTTTACCAATGAAGCTGAGCAATAACAGTTGGTGGTTTGGTTGATCAGCTTTCTCAGACCATTCCTGTACACCTAGTTTTCTTATAGACATTAGACTACAAGACTACAGTGTAGTCAAAGGCTTTCTCATGTTGATGAATGCTAAGCTAAGAACATATCTTCCTAGTGTTTCACTAGAAAGAGAGCATCAGTGGTTTGTCCTGTCCCATCTTAGAACAAACTTGAATTGCATTTCAGCTAATTACTTCATCTATTTCTCTGCCAATGTGTCTACTCCATCCACCCCAGTGTTGTTAGTCACTCAGAAGAATTTTGTACCTGTGTACTTTTTCTATGTAGTCTATTTGAGTCTCTGAGGAGTTCAAGTAGTGGATTAATTGTTGTTTGGTGTCTGTTTTCTGCATCTGGAAAAGAGTATAAATTATATCTCTACATTAGTAATTTGAAAATGTATTCTCACGCGTGCGCGTGTGTGTGTGTGTGTGTGTGTGTGTGTGTGTGTGTGTGCACGAATATATATATATATTTTTGTGCCAGGGAGAAGCACTGGCTATTCCACAAACTCATGTACTCTTATAATTCTTGGGTGGAATCAGTGTAACCTAGTTTGGAAAGGCTGAACCTTTAAATTACAGATACAATCCATATGGTGAAGACACCTTGTAGCATGCTTAAGCTGTTGCGCTCGTGATTGTATGATCATGGTTTCAGTTCCCAGACTAGGCGGTGCATTATGTTCTTGAGCAAAACACTTCACATCACATTGCTCCAGTCCACTCAGCTGTAAATGAGTTCCAACAATAGCTGAGAAACTAACCGTGTGACAGACCAGCATCCCATTCAAGCAGGGTGAATGTTGTAATCTCAGTGATTTATATGCCATGGAAATCAGATTAAGCTCCTTCTTTATGAGTCAAAGGGCTCAGAACATGCCTCAGTCATACATATATGACAAGCTTCCAGGCAATTTCTGTGTACCCAGTTTCACTAATAAGGCTTTCATTAACCCAAGGCTGTGGGAAAAGTAACTTTCCCATGATGCCATGCAGTAGGATTGAACCTGAAACCTTGTGATTGTGAAGTGAACATCTTAATCACTGGGTTATACTGTGTCCATCAATATAACCAAGAATTACATGACATTCAGAAAAGTAAGAGTAAAGGGGCTGGGTATTATATCTTTTCAGTTATTTCATATTAAGTTTTAGATAATTCTGTCGATAAATACATTGATAATATAATTGGAGTAATAATATATAAGCTAGTTAAAGGCAGTGAGCTGGCAGAATCGTTAGCAGCATTTCGTCCACCTTTATGTTCTGAGTTCAAATGCTGCCATTGTCGACTTTGATTTTCATCCTTTCAGGGTCAATAAAATAGATACCATCGACTTACACCTCCCCCGAAACTATATATAGCTAATTAGGGTTTTGCTACTATTGAAAGCCTAACAATTACCAAATGCAGCTGTTGTAGTGATTGGTTTACTCTTTGCACTTGTACTATCTTCTTCTTATTCTAGTGTTTTTACCCTATGAGCTTCAACTTGCAGTTGGGTGAGGCCAAAAGAGAATTAACATAATATATATGTCAGGAATATGGTACAAGTTATCAGAACCTCCCCAAAATTTCTTTTAACTTAAACTATTGCATTTCTATTGTAGAGACTATGCTGATCATTTAAAAAGAAGATTGGAAAATTTCAATATGAGTGCTGAGGTCTGTGTAATTCCTGATGATAGTCCTCAAATGAATTTTGTGGAAGAAAAAGCTCGACAAGGAGTGTTATATGTCATTATCATATGTCCACAAAATGAAGTTTATAATTCATTAACCTTGCATATATTTCCAGGTACTCCTCAAGGTAAGTTAGTTTTAAAAGCCATTCTTATTTTGTGTAGTGACTTAACATTCGTTTGTTCCCATGGGTCATCTAAATTTACAAAAACTATTCAACTCATGTTAAATGAAACAATAAATATAAAATGTCTTACTTTCTAATTCCAATTCTAAGTTGTGCATTTTAGATAGGATAGTTTTTTTTATAATGGATGGAGAGGGCTAAAATTCAGCAGAGTGATAATATTAATATATATTGTCTATCAATTTTACTAGTATTGATAACTCACCTTGTCCAAATAAAGATTGCGTATTTAATTTTCATGTAAATCATTCTTTCCTGCTGTTAGAAAATTCATTTTTAGCCCTTTATGCTGTCTAATATTTCTAATTTCTGTTGTAATTAGAACGGGAACAATTCTTTATGCCAGTGACCTTTCATAATATTTTACAAGTAAGATATTGCATAATGTCACTAATTCTAATTATTGTAGCTTAAATGAAGACTATTTCTTACTCATAAAATTTTCTTATTTTCCAACAGAGCACAGAAATATGCCATTAGCTGATGCTATGAATCTTGTGGCACGCAACTTTGAACGTTATCTCCAGCAAATGAAAGATGAAGGCAGTAGTTCTTCAAAACCTGCACCAACTCAAGTATTTGATCCACCTTCATCTGAGGTCAAATATTTGTTAGATTTATTAGCTGATAGCCGCCATCTCACAGTTGAAGAGTTGGATAAAGTGTTGCTTTATGTGACTAACCGAAAAAAGAAGATGATGGAAGTGAACATCCAATCTGCTGCCTCAGAAGGTCAGTTCTGTTTTTTTTTTCTCTTTCTGTGGAATATAGTCTTTTGGCACACCAGATTATACAAAGCATTTTTTAAAACACTTTTGATTCTTTTTGTATCTTATCTTGTTCTTCCTCCTTTCTCCAATCCCTTCTTAGAATTCTCATATTTAAAATGAGTGTGAGAAGCTTTTACATAAACTCAACTAATTGTTATCTGTGGGGGATTTTTAACTGTTCATTTTACTGTCAATACCACCCTATCACATCTGTCTCATATTTGACCCAACCCAACCAGTATATTTTCTGAGATAGAAACAGAACAACCACACCTTAGCAAAATATCTTGACTATTTCACCAGGGTATACAGACAAGGATTAAATCCAAAGACAAGAGGAAATAAATGAAATACTTCCAACCAAATTTTACAAGTAACAGTGTAGTTCTATTATTTACAGATGCCAGATTAACAGGGAAATGAAAGGAAATAAACTCTGCAGAAATGAGACAACAGTATCATTAATTTTTTTTTTTTTTCTCTTTTGAATTTCTAATGAATCTACAAGAGTTCGGCTACTGACAGCTAACAAAATCTCTCTCTCTCTCTCTCTCTCTCTCTCTCTCTCTCTCTCTCTCTCTCTCTCTCTCTATATGTCTCTCTCTCTCTCTCTCAAACCAACACTATCTACAAACTGTTATCTGAATGAATACTGTTGTAAAAAAGCATCTTGCTTACTTCTTGTTTTGGTCACCAATCTTCTTAGTCCTGTTATAAATAGCATAGAGCATCTGTCCTCTTTTTTTTTCTAGGTGATAGACATGGTAGGCATGTCATGCCATTGTGTTTAACACCATCTAGACCACAAATGTGTTCAGTGGAATTCTTTCTGTTGTAAGCATTCAAACTAGATTTCCAGTTGGAGGTTCCCATCACATATCAACACACCATTACCTTTTACACTTTTCCAGAACTAAATCGGCTGGAAAACATCCATGGGCCTTGTTCCAACCCAGAACCTCTCATCACTTCTTTAAAAAAAAACATGCAAGCTACACATGCTGTTTCTTGCCAAGGCACACATTTCTCAAACCTTATCTACAGACCCCCATCTCTGCTGTGCAAGCTACACTTTTTATTTAAACTTCACACCAAAAGACAGTGTCTGCATATATGTTGACTCCACTCCCACTCCACTGTCCTCACTTAAATATCAGCAATGACAACTTCCAGTTACTCTAGCTCAAAGTCTCCCTTCTTCGCTTCTAATACATTTGCTTTTTCTTCCACTTTCTAAAACACCCAAACCATCTGCAACTCTTCAATCATATCTCCTCTTGCATTTTAGACCACATTATTTCACTTCACTGCCTCTCCAAAGTCATCATCTTTGGCTAACTTCAATGCTCAAAATTCATCTTGATTCTCATGCTTATCCCACATCAATACTACTAGTGCAGAAACTGATTCTTTTGTAATCCTCAGTTCTCTACATCAAGTTATTTCATTCCTTACATGCCTACCTGACCAACAGACAGACAGACAGACAGACACTCCAGATAGCCTTAATCCCTTTCTTGCTTCCAAACCTAACCTCTACCTTATCATAACCCTCCCTCCCTCCTCTATTTATTAGGTCACCCCATACACATCTACATACTATACAATGTTCCTCCACTCTCCAGGTCCAATGGCACTTCCAGTCAGCTGCTAATTTTATTCTAACTAACCTTAGCAGCACCTGTGTGCCTCACTCCTGCCATATCAGAAACTGGTGTGTGACTGAAACTAATCTCTTAGGAATATCCCTCCACAACAAAAACTGACACTCTATGTTCCTCTGAGTGGTTCACTCATAGCAGCTTTGCAACGGTTCAAGTAAAACAACAGCATATTAATGACTAAAGAAACTCACCCCCTCAATAACAATTAAATGGTATTTACTTAGCACCGCAACTATTGCAAGACCACTATCTGAACCGTCAAGGATACTTCCATGCATCACACTCACTGCTCTCAAGCTCTCCCACCACCCAAAATATAGCCAATCCTTCTGGTCTCTTGCCAAAAGGATATCCACCAAATTTACAAAATAATGTTTTAACTCTACTTTTCAATCATGGTAGTTCTGTGAGCAGTATTTGCAAGAAAGATTTTACTTTAATTGCCTAATTTGCATCCATCTCCAAGTTCCAAAAAGATACCTCCTGTCACTTCAAACTAACAAGTCCACCTACCCTGACAATATATTTTCCATTACTATCAAACTATGCACCTGAAAGCTTGCTCCTATAGAGGCAAACCTAACTCTTCATACTCTCCCCACTCAACAGAAATATAACCAGTTCTTTAGAAACAATACAGTTTACATGCATCCCATTCTCAAGAAGAGCACTGCTCTGACTCTATCACATTCACTTCCATTATTACAAATGTAATGGAGATAACAATTTACAATAGTGTTCTTCATTACAGCTTGCATATAACTTGATCCAACTAGTGGGGAATTACACTCCTATATCACTCACCTATGGACTCATCGTAGAGAAATTTGGTAATTGCAGTGTTGTTATCCTTAACATTAACAATGGTGGAGTAAAGAAATCAACTGTGTTTGGCTTGTGAATCTCTCATTAGATTGTACTATCACATTGTGTTGAAAGAGCTCTTTCTGTAATGTCCAGTAATGTCCACTCTTTGCTGATGGTACTGCACTTCATTCTTCCCTAACCAAGCATCATCCTTATGCACCATAGACCCCATACATCAAATCTGCACTGACTCCATGAACAACGACCTGGAAAGTATCCTCACTATACCAATTTTGTCCCTTTCAATGGCAAAAAATAACAAAAATACTATTCATATCAAGGAAACATTATTGCATCTCACCCTAAAGAGCAACTAGAACCCTCACGATCACTCCATATGTTAGACTTCAGTATCAGCAAGAATCTCCCATGGCGAAAGCACATTGTTAACATAACTAGGACTGCATCCCAAATACTGGTCCTTTTTGGGGCCAGAAAATATTTCAGTTCCCAACAATTATTGGCATTCTGCAAAGCTTACATGAGGCTCACAATGGAATATTGCTCCAACATGAGGGACAGTGCTGCTGTTGTTGCTGTTACCCATACAGACATTCTAAATCACATCCAGAGAAAGCTACTCAACTGGTTGGCATAAAGTCACTCACTGACCACTCCAGCTTTTGGCCAACAGATGTGCTGCATTCTGTCTCTGTGTTTTCTCTGTCTCCTCTTATTTCCCATGTTGTGTCTAATATGTGTGAGGAGAGGAAGAGAGAGACATGTTCCCACATTGAAAGCTACACCTTCTCCTTCTCCTTCAGAATGCATTGCTCTTGTGGAACATTAACAGCATTATTATTATCTTCCTGTTATGATATTTATATTAACTGACAATTATTTTTACTGATATTAATGTATAGATGACTGCAGAGAAAAAGAAAGCTGTGAATGTGTTGAAAGTTTTGCGTCAGTAGAAAACACTTAAAGACAGTATATTCAGAAGAAACTGGGACTCCATTATTATTTTTGTTTTGTTTTGTTTTTCTAGTTCTGTAACAGTCTTAGAATCAGCCAAATTCACAATTTCTTTACTTTACTGTTGCATTCTTTTTTGTTGGAAATATCCCGCTTATTTCTTATCAAAAGAGGGTAAAAAAAAAAAGTCATATATAAAAAATATATTCCAAAAGAAAACCTGGTAAGGAAGCCAAAGGTAGAAAACCATATATGTTGGTATCAGTGAGCAACAATTATTTCCCATATATGTTGGTATCAGTGAGCAACAATTATTTCCCTTATCTTTGTCAAATGTTATTATGGACATATAATATATTGATAACAATATTAGTAAAATAGTGGTTCAGTTTATCTTTTTGTCCTTCAGGTTCAGGTGGCTTTAGAGCCGAAGAGGATAAGCGAAGAACTGATAGCAAAATGCTGTTACAGCATCCCAACCAGCAGAAAGATACAGATTTTCAATCTAAGATATTAAGCATGATTACTTCTTCTAATACCGCTGGAGATAAGTCTGCTGATGGACAATCATCATCACTGCTCAGTCCTCTTCTTCATACCAAACCTGATGCTGCAATCAGCAATATGGAAGATGTTCCCCCTGAATTCTTTGGAAATCCTTCAAATATGAAAGCTTTTATCAACTTTGAAAACCCTACTGTTAAAAGGGCTCTAGACAATTTGATGCAGAGTGGGCCTAATATCCTTGAAAATATTACTGCTGTAGCAAAAGGGCTATCTTTACCTCAAAGAAGTGATAATTTACCATTTGATGGAGTGAAAAATCATCCCCGTTTTCCAACCAATAATTCTGGAGCAAGTTCTATGGACCGACACATCCCACAACGGGGTCCACAGTGGGCTTCACAAATGCCTAACATGGGCATGAACCAAAATTTGGCTAGCAGACCTAATTCATCTTCAATAGGCATCAGTAACCGTTATTGATTCTGAGATTCACTATTTTCTGTTCAACATTATACTTGACCATATTTCCCTGTTATTCTATGAATTACATGAAGCAGTACTGCACTGAAAGTTTGAATTATTTTAGTCCAACATAACATATATATATATATATATATATATATATATATATATACATGTGTGTGTGTTCAGTTAGACAGAAAAAAAATAGATGTTCAAAACTGACATTTACCTTCACTGTCTTACTTACTATATCACCTTACTAGCATTGATCACTCATTCATGAAACACTTTCCTGATTTATGTATATTGAAGAAATTCCTCCAATGAGCAAATTGGTTTTTTTCAACAGACAGACAGACAGACATTCTCATTGTGACTGATGAAGGGAAATATTGTTTTGTTTTCTGTTGTTGTTTTTATATCACATATGCAAACTATTGGTTGTAAATTATTTCAGTTTTAACTTGTATATTACCTGGTATAGTGCTTGCTGAAGGCATTTTACCACAAAGTTTTATTCCATAAAATCCATTGTAATAAAAACTGAAGAGAACAATGTTAAATAACACTATAAACCATTGTCTCAAATTGAATTGGTGCCAGCAGAATCAATGGATTGAATTTTTTTCTGCACCACTGCAAATGTTTACCTTGTCTCATGAGGTTTGTTATAAAATTAGTGATAGACCTGTCTTTTGTATCCTTCTTGAGAAAACAGAAGACATATATCAATCTTATGTACAGTTTATCACTTTATAATGAATTGTATAGTCCAGATAGGCTTCTGTGTTATAACTTCTAGCTCATTCTCTAACTTATTGTGTCCTTGATTAAGGCAGATTCTTTGCTCTCAGTTGGCCTAGCAAGTCCTTTAGAGCAGCAGTTGTTAA
Source organism: Octopus rubescens (assembly GCA_027564515.1). Taxonomy (NCBI): domain Eukaryota; kingdom Metazoa; phylum Mollusca; class Cephalopoda; order Octopoda; family Octopodidae; genus Octopus; species Octopus rubescens. Next base: position 89,768,073 of record JAOPUL010000001.1, on the reverse strand, counting down.
CTTTGTAAATTTATGGTTTTAGCAAATGGAACTTTGCAATTGATAATAGCATAGAATAAGATACATGCAGGATTTTTTTTTAAATAGACATCCATCTTTACCATAACATTCACTTAAAACCTTAGGCATGAACCTTTTTCATGAGGCTGTACATTTGCCAACCATTACGAATTCGATCTCATTATTGTTATAAGCAGCTGGTTTTGAAGGTATCAATTTATTAGATTCTATCATGGCTCTCTAAGTTATGTTTTTTAATTGTTTTGTGTGTCTTTCAGTTAGTCACTGCTGTTTTAAGGCAAAAATACTAAAAGTGTATATTCCATGGTTTAGACAGTGATTATTATTATAACTATTAGTAGTATTCATGGTTCTATATAT
>JAOPUL010000001.1:89736306-89747886 GCA_027564515.1 Octopus rubescens | reverse complement strand
AGATCGAATTTGTTTGAGGCATATTTTCTATAGCTAGACGCTCTTCCTGTCACCAACGCTCACCTTTTTCCAAGTAAGGTAGTATTTCCTCATGGCCAGACATGTTTTGATGGGAGATTGGGAACAAACAACACACACACACACACGTATATCTTCGATGGGCTTTCTTTTGTCTAACAAATCCATTCAGAGGCGTTAGTTGTTCTGGGGCTATAGTAGAAGACACCTTATGTGCCCCGCAGTGAAACTGAACATGAAACCATTTGTTTGAATAGCAAAGTTCATAACTACACACCCTCCATCACTACCACCATTTTAATGTCCATTTCACCATGTTTGCACATGTGGACAGATCTTCTCTAGTATTGTGTGTCACCAATCATCTCAGTCCTTTGTTGTCTCCTCCATGAAGCTTAACATCCTGAAATCAGTCTTCACCACTTCATTCCATGTCTTCCTCTTCCACAGGTTCCATCCACTTTGAGTGTCCAACATTTTTTATACATCTATCATCTTCCATTACACATCACATGTCCAGTTTTTTTCTTTTTCTCTCAGCTCATTCTTGCACATTGATGTCACACATCCAGCAGAACAAGTTCATTTCATTTCCTTCTAGTCATTGCAGATCTTCTGCATTCAGTGCCCCACATCTCACTGCCAGGCAACATCACACCTCATACACAAGCATCATACAATCTGTTTAAGAAACTTTGTTAATAGCAGAAGTAGTAAGTAGCTTCTTTGACTTTGTCTGACCCATTCTAACTTTGGTTGCTATACTTTCAGACCATCTCCACTGCTAATTAGTTCACCTAACCAACAGAATCAATTGAGTACTTCTTGGGAGCCTTCTGGGGATTTGAGAGAATCTATTTTCATGCGCTCTTAGTATTTACCACATACAAAGTATTTCTCTGTTCACCTACCTGTAACTTCACATCTCGTTTATGTCCATAGTTTACCTTAATTACACCATATGGAATTCTTATCTACTCTATTTTTCTTTCCTACTTACTAATACTCTAGTTTTTGCTTCTGAATCTTTATTTCTCTTCTGTAATTCTACTACAGATTCCTGTATAAGAATTAGGTCACTGGAACCTAAGAATTCCCACAGACTGCTGCTCTTAAACTCCTCTGTTATAGCCTGGACGACTATAATAAATGGAAGGGGACTGAGAACTAAACCCTGTTAGACTTGAAGACTAAATTCATCACTGTATTCATTGCAGATTTACTTTGCTGACCTCACCTTTATACATGGCTTGTATGGCTCTCAAAAAGTTATTCATCTAATCAGTAACCACAAAATCACAAAGCAAGGGAGTCTGTCGAAGGCTTTCTCCTTGCCAAATAAATGCTCTTCATAATTATATTTTCCTTTAACAGAAACCATCGTTTGTGTCATAGATTCATTCTATATTTGATAAGCCTGTATTTTGGTCACAGTAGAGTGTATAAGCCAACAAATATTGTCATTACACTAGGAAATTAGATTATTGACAAGTTTAGATGGACATGATCGTTAACTGTTAAATCTGTTAGATATGTAGCTGTGCTGCATTTAATTAAAACAATCATATGTGTGTTAGATTTTAAATGTTAGCTTAGTAGTTGTGTATGGTTTTGCATGTGAAATCTTCTAATTCTAAAACACTGCTACAATAATAGTGTTTATCTATGACTGTGTTAGATCTCTCTAATATATTATTGTATGTGAGACAAGAGTAGTCATTATTTGACCATAATTGTCTGCTATTATTGTCACTCTAATTCTAAACACTGCCACGATCCTAGTGATGCTTAATTGAGAATATTCTACTCACTATTAAACAACAAGTTTTAATATAACATACTTCTGTTATCTACCATTTTAACTCAATATTGTGTTGTATATCATTTATTTGAAATCTCAAGACACCATGTAGTGATGGAATGGAAATTGTTACTGTCATAACCATTATTAATAAAAGATCGAAATGTTTTATTTCTTCAGAATTTCATCTTCCAAAGTTTTCAACAGGGAAATGATTTAATGGGGTGTTCTTGAACAAAGAATGTGATAAATTAATACATGATGAAACCAATCTGTACATTAAAATGCAAAAGAGAAACACTGGATAAGAGAGAAGATAACTTAACACTCAAACTGTATTCAGTACTTCAACTATTTTATATGTAAATCCGCTGGCTTTATTGTTTTTACATAGTTTAATGTGCTTTGGAATTGTTAATTAGAGATTATCCCAGAAACTCGGCTTAAAGTTAAGGTTCTGAGGTGTTCACCAAATGTCTTAAAAAAGATTACATTGAAAGTACAAAGGGCACAATCCATGTCAGCATGACATTGATGATAATCATGATAATATTTTATGATTTAATTAAAGACCAGATAACCATTGTTTTCACCTTCCCCAACCCACTGCCTGTATATGTGATAATTATATATTAATGTGTATATGTGTATACAGTAAAGGCCACTAGATGGGTTTGGATAAAGAGGACAGACCAGTGGTTTGCTACTACTAGGATGTAAGTTGGGACTTGACCAATGCCAGCTGGATCAACTAGGCCAGGGGGTTTGACATTGAAAGACTTAAAACTCCTTAAGACCCCAGAAACATCACTGACAATGTATACCATAGCATCCACGACATGTATCTTGGAGCTATATATATATAGATACACACACACATCCATCCACAATGGAGGAGGGAGTAGAGTTTGTAATGATCCAAGTCTGTGGCGTGAAGTTTGTATTTCTAGCCCTCAATTCTGCTCTGTCCTCCCTAACACTTACCATGGACTACCAAGCATGTTTGCCCATCATCTCTCTACGACAATTATGTCTTTGGAATTCCTATTCTTTACAACCTCTATATTTTCCACAAATTGGCCACACTTTTCCTCTGCTAGCTACCCTTATTGTTCTATTTCATTTTCTACCTCATTTGTGTATGTGTTCTTCAGTCCATACCTTGCTTTGCATTCTCCCTTGTAATCTTGATCTATTTACAAACTCTATCACCCACTCCTTTATATTTTACTTCCTCCATTCTAGCTTTAAAACTCTATCCACTCCATCTCTCCTTCCCATCACTAGGAACCTCCACTCATGCTCCACTCATGGAAGCTATGATAGACCACTGACCAAGGTTGGTGTGAGTCACCAAGAGATTTCTTCAGCAGACTCTTTGTACCTTCTTGGTGCATTTCTGTCATTGGGCCAGAATAGTTAATTGTTATAGATGACGACCATCAATGATGATTTTCATGCATTTTGAAACATTAGACTGGAGAGTGAGAACAGAATAGTTTTCCCTCTAGAAATGGGAGAGGATTTAGCTAGCCAATTCCAAGTAGTTAGCAATGAGAGATTGAATAACTTGATTTATGGTGGAAGGTCATTTTCAATCCATTGTTTAAGGATATGAGGTGCATTCCAGAAGTTCTGAGACTTTTTAAGAGAAGCAGTTATAACTGTTCTAGATTATTGTAATTTTGGTATATCATTACGATACAACTAATAAGCTGACCTGCCAACTTTTGTTAATCCAGATTAAAGGAGACAGTTGTAACAGCACTTTGAACACACTCTACTAAACACTGCCTGTCACAACTGACTAGTTTGCAGAATGCATTCGGGATGTTTGGAAGCTTGTAATGCAATAATGTTATATGTTAAACTGGCCAAAAACACTACAGAAACTTATGAAATGCTCCAGACTACTTATGGATTAAGTTTTTCACTTGCACAAGAGGTTCAAGGATGGTAAAGAGGAGATGAAAGGTGTAGGAGGGAGAGGGATGTCAGAACATCAGAGCGGGGTTGAAAAAATTTGTAATTTTTTGGATGAAGACTTGTGTGTTTATAAAGACAATAAGCAAACAATTTGAAGTTGGTGTGGCAACTGTACACAGAATTATTCATGAAGATCTGAATTTGTGCAAAGTTTGTACAAAGTTTGTTCCCAGGGTGCTCAATGACAAGCAACTTGGTAACCATTTACTTTACAGAGATGGACATCAAAATTGTCCCTCACCTTTCCTACAGTCCAGACCTTACCCCCTGTGAATTTTGGCTGTTCCTCAGACTGAAAGAGAACCCAAGGGGCAGTCATTTTGAAGATGAAGGAGACTGTGACAAGGGCCTTCACTTTGGAGGTCTTCAAAGTGGCTGGAGCACTACAACAGGTGCATTGAAGTCAGAGGATCCTACTTTGAAGGAGTTTTGAACTTCTTTGAAATTAATAAATGTCTCTCCTGAAAATGTCTGGACTATACCTTGTACAAGTCAGAAAGTTTAAATTTGACAGTAGTAGGGTAACAAGGGATTTGACTCACTTTTAATGGGTTTCTACAAAGATTGGAGATGATTCACTAATGTTATATATTTGCTGCTGCTACCATATCAGGAATAGCAATAAAAAGAATTATTTCGTGTATTATGTCAGTTGTAAATCTTTCTGGACTACTTTATAACTACGTCTCTCATTAGTTTATATTTAAACATATTCTATTGATAGATGATGGTATCATTTCTTCCACCCGACTTTCTAATTACACAAAACAATAAAACATTTGAATATATAAGTTGGCTTTATTATTCATACAAAAGTCATTATATTATAAAATAATTATTCCACATCAAATAATGCATATACTTATATTTTGTATATAAAAATAGATCATAGTTTTAAAAACTTATCAAGAAGCCTTTTTGTTACCTTTCTTCTCATTATAACACTTTTGAATGATTTGATTAAAAGAATACAGATAAAATAAACCAATTAATCTGAAAAGTCCGACAGAGAAAACCTGAAAACAAAAAAGAAATCAAACATAAATATTCTGCTAATGTATTAAAGGTGTCATTAAAATAAGCAATCAGACCAATTTCATTAAGTACACGTAAGTTATATTGTTCGTCTCTTTTATACTTTCTCCAAACCTAAATTTATTTAGACTGAGCAAAAAAAAAAACTTGACCTACTCTTCACATAGATATATATCTCATTAATAAATTAATTAAGTTTACTTATCATCCTCATTACTGTTAATATATAGTAGAATTAATAATTGACTGAATCTATTTTCTCAAAATATGCAATGTTTTAAGCTTCCAAACATAATATCAGCTGAAATATTTTACATCAAAGTAATTTTCTCAATTTGTTTTGTTTTTATTTCGAATGGTCTCTTGTAGAAACCAACATAATCTCTTTATCCACTGATAACACTACATCCACTGATAACCTAGTTTCCTGTCACATACATATAGACTCTTGTTTTAGTCATAATGAAAAGAATTGTGTTTCCGAAACCTTTTGCCAAGACACCATACTATGGAATATGCTTGCAAAGAATCACAGCAAAGCAGCTATAAATGAACCATTTTAGGGATTAGAGGCTATGAGTTTTGGTTGTGTAAGGGATGTGGAGAGACAAGGCATACCTAAAGTCTGTCAAACATACAATTGACCCCCAAGAAGTGGTATTAAAGTGGGCAATGTATCTATCTCCAAAGCAGATGACCTTCATTTATTTTTAGCCTTTAAATACAAGAGCTTTTGCTAGTGGCAACAATCCCTGCCAGAGATTTACCTCTTCCAACAATGTCATCTTTCACCATTCAACAAGAATCAATCATCAAAAACCAAATATTCCAGTTTTTATAAAAGAAAGAATTGTGCTTTTCCTTTTTATGGAATATATTCTATTTAAGGAGTAACATAGTCTAAGACTCTTACATCTGATGTTCTTATCATAATCCTTATTATTCGTTAATATTACTTCTAGAAAAGAAGGTGGCGAGCTGCCAGAATCTTCCTCTCCCCAAAATTTTTTTACGATGGATTTTTGCCTGAACGTCCAAGTAAGGGGCCTCATAACTTAACTAGCACAGGGCTTCATTTGTATCTAAATCTGGCATTTGTATCTAAATCTTGGGACTTTCACTTAGTTATGTGAAACTTTAAAATAATTTACATACCTGCAACAAAGCTTCCAAGCCTGAGGTCACTGGTGCCATTCCTGCACTTACCGTTGTCAAGAGAAACCCATCAATACCAAAACTGCACTGGAATTTTCCATTCTAAGAACAAAAAATAATGATGTAAAAAGTTAACTAAAAACAATGAAAATTTTGGAAACACAACAGAACAATTTCCAAGATGTCTTTGATCTGTCTTCAGCACCAGTCTAATGTGATACTATCTGACTCATTCTACCAATAATGGTAAGCACTCAAGAGGTTTGATGGGTTTTCTTTTCTTTTCTCTAATGGAAATCCTATTTTGGATATTATTAACTCTTTCGCATTCAGATTTTTATGTCAAATGTAATACATAGCCATTCACATTGATTTCAATTAATCATGGATTATCTCGTGGCTTTGAGATTTCAATGGTGTGATTGCTTAAGTTTTGAATGGCATTGTAGGGTATGTATGAGAGGCTGTATCTGGTCAGTTTGAACATAAAACAGGTAGAACATTTTGGGCCGGATATGGCCGGTTTAAATGCTAAAGGGTTAATCTGTCAAATATCACAGCAGTAGAACTGTTGAAAACTTTGCTGCTGAATACCTGGTTGTTGGATCCAACAAGATTTATATTTCAGCTGATAAACCAAGAGATCAGTATTTTAAACACTTGGATATCCCTAAAGTGAAAATAGGGTTGTCAAAGCACAATTACGTGTCATCATCATCATCATCATCATCATTTAACATCCGTTTTCCAATACTGGCACACACTGGATGGTCTGACATGTTCCAACAAGCTGTTGGGCATGGTTTCTATTCTTTGATGCCCTTTCTAATGCCAACCAGAGTATAACAGAGTATAACAGGTGAGGGTTTTGTTTGTGAGGTCACCAACACTGGTGAGGTCACCAACTAACTCGCAAGACAAAGAAAAGAGAAAAAGTGCCCTCAACTGAGTGGGAGTGTATTTGAGAGGAGAGGAGGTGGCTTTATGCCAGGTATTGAAAGCTTAAGTATCACAGAGAGACAAGCACAGGTGTCTTGCTATAGAGAAGAAACATGACTACCCTGCACCTATCAAGACTAATTAGAGATCAGAAACTAAATTAAATTATTTGATTATAATTTATAAAACTGCTAAAATTATGTAAAATACTTGCAACAAGCCAGTGTGTCTCAGTTCCTTTAGTCAAGCTCCACATGTATAAAGACATCCAGATAGACACTTGAGCCAGTAAAGAATTTTCTGAGTCACACAATCTACTGAATATATTAAGCAAATCTCCCTTAATAAATTCGTTATTGTCCTCTTATAGCAGAATGTCCCACAATAAAGAAAAGATGATTTCATAACAAAAACTGATCAGACAATAAGTTTTAACCCCAAATAACACAAGCAGTATGGTATACCTAAAATACTGTGAATATTTTATCAACTACTTCCGTGCCATAAGTGAGTAGAACTGAATGGGACTTCTTAAGAAGATGCTGACATATTCAAATAAAAGAAAGATAAATAAAGCAACTGATAAGAAAATAGATGATAATAAAAGAGATAAAAACAAAGGCAGGAGTGAAGAGGATATCTTAGATTGAAAGTAAAATCAACAAAGGACATTTATTACAAGTGACATACCTTATAACAAACCCATAACACTGATGATAACTATGAATATTTCATTATTATTATTTTGTTCAGCATGTTAACGATTCTGCAAGCTTCCTGTCTTAACCCTTTAGCATTTAAACTGGCCATATCAGGCCCAAATATTGTATCTGTTTTATATTCAAACCAGCCAGAAACTGTCTCTCACACCTACCTTACAATGTCATTCTGAAAATGAACAATCACATCATTGAAATTTTAAAGCAATGAGATAATGCATGATTAATTCAAAACAACGTGAATAAATATGCATTAGATGTGACAGAGTAATCTGAATGCTAAGGGGTTAATATTATTCAGGCAGCAAGCTAACGTTCTGAGTTCAAATGCCAACAAGGTTGACTTTGCCATTCATCCTGCTGGAATCAATAAAATAAGTACTAGTGGTGCACTGGGGTCGATGTAATCGATGTCCCCCACCTCTCAAAATTGCCATCATTGGGCCAAAATTAGAAAGAATTATTATTATTATCTTTATAAGGCGGTGAGCTGGCAGAATTGTTAGCATGCCAGGCAAAATGCTTAATGGTATTTCATCTGTCTTTACATTCCGCTCAGGTCAATTTTGCCTTTCATCTTTTCGGGATAAATACCAGTTGAACACTGGAGGTCGATGTAATCGACTTACCCCCTCCCCCGAAATTGCTGGCCTTGTGCCAAAAATTTGAAAGTAATATTTCTTATCCCTTTACGTTCTCAGTTCAAATTCTACCAAGGTAGACTTTGCCTTTCAACCTTCCAGGATCGATAAAATATGTACCTGCTGAAACACTGGGGTTGATGTGATTGACTTCCTTCCTCCCTTAAAATTGCTGGCCCTTGTGCCAAAATTTGAAACCATTATTATTATGATTATCAAGGTGGCAAGCTGGCAAAATCGTTAGCATGCCAGACAAAATGCTTAGCGGCATTCTATCCATCTTTAAGTTCTAAGTTCAAATTCTGCTGAAGTCGACTTTGCCTATCATCCTTTTGGGGTTGATAAAATAAGTACCAGTCAAGCACTGGGGTCGATATAATTGAATGGACCCCTCCCTGAAAAGTGTGCCACAATTAGAAAGAATTATTATCATGATTATCTTTTTATGTTTGAATGGGTTGAACAATTCTTCAATTTCTGACTTAATCACTTCTCATAATCTCTCTCTTTCTCTCTCTTTCTCTCTCTCTCTCTCTCTCTCTCTCTCATACATACACATTAGACCACAACTTCTTTGAATAAAATTTTAAAACAACCAAGTATTCAACACCCTAGCACCATCCTAATCCCAATAATTTGACAATATCATATAAAAACTTACCATTACATCATCAACAATCTGCTTTGCTACAATTTCAGATGAGACCAAGCCACCAGTTTCTGATATCAGTTCAGTCTCTTTTGGCTGTAAAAAGAACAATGTTTGTATTTTTAAACACATTTTTTATCTATGTGTTTTTGATTTTTCTGGCTCCCATAGGTTGGATGGTTCATAAATTTAAATCTATTCATTCAACCTTAAATTGAAAGTAGTAATTAGCTGATTGCAGAGAAAAGTGTGGTGACTGAGGTTGGGTGTGAACTGATGACCTTTAAATCAGTAACTCAAAACCTTTTAGTGTACAATAAAAGGTGAGCAGATTGATCCAAGTTAAGCTCCTGACTGAAACGTCTTCATTTATGTTACTAATGAAGTTAAAAAGAAATAAACAACAAAACAAACTCATTAAAACTGAAGCCCTTTTTACAGTTAACCCACTGGAGATGAAATATTATTCAACTCCATTAATAAACACAGAACACACAAGCAGGCATAGCTGAGTGGTAAGAACCTTGCTCAAGAATAACTACCTCATATGTCAATAAATGATCATAGGTCTATAACTAGCCCCAACAGTTTATAATTAGCCTCATGAGCCTATAAACGACTGTAATCCTATAACTGGTCCCATAGGTTTATAAATGACCATGGGCCTATAAGTGACCCCCAACAATAGGTACTGTTCCCTTTCTGACTATTTTTTATAAAAACAAAAAAAATTGAAGACTTACTTTTGATTTCTGTTCTTCTGCAAAACCTGGTGTGTCCGTATCGGGTGGGAAAGCAATGGTTATGCCAACATTGTAAGGTTTTAGCTAAAGAAAGAAAAGCAGTTGACAGTTCAAACAGAAATATTATACAGTGATACTGTATCATGACAAAACACTAATAGCATTCAACAGCAGAACATTTCAATATTTGTCTTTTTACTCACTTCACTCTGTAAGGCTTCAGATAACCCTTTTAATGCAAATTTAGAACTAGAATAGGCCGTGTAACCATAGAAACTAAGCTGGCCAGCTTGGGATGAAATAAAGACAATGGAACCTTCTTTCCTGGCTTTCATGCTGCCAACCACAGATTTGGTGGCATAAACACTGGCAAAATAGTTGGTATCCATCATATACTGAAAGAGAAGAAATTTAGATTTGATTCTCGGAGATCATTTCAACATCATCATCATCATCATCATTAAGAACATCATCATCATCATCATTAAGAACATCATCATCGTCCTTGTCATCAATGTCGCCACTGCCACCACCGTCATCGTCATTGTCATTACCATCATTATCACCATGATCATTATGAAAATCATTATCATCCTTTAATGTCTGGCTGCCATAAGTTCGACAGTTTGACAGAATCTGAGAAGTTGGAGGACATCAAGCACCAATGACTACTTCAGCTGGATGCCTTTTCTAATGCCAACCACTTTACAGAGTGTACTGAGAGCTTTTTTCGGGATACCAGCACGATGGTGTAAATAAATAATAATATATATATAAGGGTGTCGAAAAACACTGGTATTGCTAGAAATAAGAGTCAAACTCTCAGCAACCTGTTTAAAGATACGGATGTACACAGTGATTGGATTTAATATATATATATATATATTATCATCATCATCATCATCATCATCATCATCATTTAACATCCTTTTTCCGTGTTGGCATGGGTTGGATGGTTTGACAGGAGCTAGCAACCCGGTAGAGCTGCACCAGGCTCCATTTATTTGTTTTGGCATGGTTTCTATGGCTGGATGAAAAACAAAAAAAAAGACTTTGTTGTTTATCAACAGAGAAAAGTAATTTTTAGCCATTCATGAAATAGAGACAATTTCTCACCATCAACACACTTTCACTCACCAACAAATACACAGACATTGATAGATATGAAAAGGGAGAAACCAAATAATTTTAATCTACATCTGATTCCAGATAGAACATTCATACATACATACATTCATACACACATACATACCAACATCATCTTTTAACATCTGTTTTCTGTGCTGGCATGAGTTGGACAGTTTGGCTCTGCTCTCGTGTGGTTTCTATGGCTGGATGCTCTTCCTAATGCCAACCACTGAGTGTATTGGGAGCTTTTTAATGTGTCACCAGCATTAGTAACTTGCAAGTCAAGAAACCTCAACTGAGTGGAGGTAGATTATTGAGGGACAGAAAAAGGAGTTTTGCATTAGAGGGGAAACAGACCAACCTCAGGTGAAGAGAGAAAGAGATAGACAGTTTTTATTCCTTCTCTTCCCAAGACTTTCAAATGATTCTATTTCTTTTATTATTCACAATAATTCTTTTTTTAATAAGAAATGATGGAGATTCTTTGTTTTTAGGGTTCCATTAATGCTTTGTGAGTTGTAGATGTTTTCCAGGTGGAAAACATCTCCCACGAGGGGAGATTGTGTGGGTAAGAAACCTGCTTCCCAACCATATGGTCTTGGGTTCAGTCTCAATGTGCAGCACCTTGGGCAAGTGTCTTCTACTAAAGCCCTGAGCCAACCAAAGCCTTGTGAGTAAATTTGGTAAACGGAAACTGAAAGAAGCCTGTTGTATGTGTGTGTGTGTGTGTGTGTGTGTGTGTGTGTGTGTGTGTGTGTGTGTGTGT
>JAOPUL010000001.1:89708122-89725852 GCA_027564515.1 Octopus rubescens | reverse complement strand
CTTTGGTCGGCCCGAGGCTATAGTAGAAGACACTTGCCCAAGATGCCACACAGTGGGATTGAACCCAGAACCATGTGATTGGGAAGCAAGCTTCTTACCACACAGCCATGCTGCGCCTATTATATTTATCAATAATACAAAATGACTATATTGTAGCTTTGGTCATGTGGGTCTTGATATGTTGGTATGATGATAGACTGCATGTTGTCCCATCATCATCATTTAAGGTCCGTCTTCCTTGCTGACATAGGGTGGATGGTTTGACAGGAGTTGGCAAGCCAGAGGACTGCACCAAGTTCCACTGTCTGTTTTAACCTGATTTTTATGGCTGGATGCCCTTCCTAATGCCAACCACTTTACAGAGTGGACTGGGTGCTTTTTACGTGACACCAGCACCAGCAAAGTCTGTTTTGGCATGGTTTTTATGGGTGGATGCCTTTCCTAATGCCAGCTACTTTGCAGTGTCGACTGGCTGCTTTTTCCGTGGCACCAGCACCAGCGAGGTCACCAAGTAACTTGCAAGGCAAAGATCCTTGGGGGGGGGGTATTAGAGGTGGCTTTGCACCAGGTTATCAGAGGTTAGAATGACAGAGGGAAAGAAATGGATGTTTTGCTGTAGATACATGGTTACTCCATTAATAAACCAAATCCAATGTTGTTTAAATAACATTTATTTTTACAGAAGTATATTACAATATTTACATTTTTACATAGTTGCTTGCCAGTAGTGTATAATGGTTTGCTAGAAGCAAATGTTGTTCATAGTTACAGGCAGGAATAATGCTCTGTCCATCATAATCAAAGATTCCTTTAACCCAGGGCTGAGCTGCAACCAAGGACATTTATCTGTTTAAAAGGTTTGCTATCTGTGCATCTGAAGTGTGCCTCTGATTTGTTTAAGACTAAGAATTGGCTGACCACTTATTTGTGTGGCAAGAAGTGAAGATATTGTGTTCATGGTACCTACTTGGAGAAGTGCATTGAAGATGAAGTCATTCTTTTGAATACGGGGCCAAGAATTCTGTGTTCATCTATCTTCTCTGGAATCTTCTCTAACCTCAGTTGTACATGTTGGGTTCTTTGCCTACTCTGCAATGATTCTAGCATGATTTCACCCCTATTATACAGGAACTACTGGAACATGATAGAACATTCTCTAATATGGAGTGATATTCCAGCAAGCTGATTGGTTAGTATTCAGGGGATTTCACTTAATCTAAGTATGGTCTGATCCTAGTTATTAAAGCTGTATGGTTTCAGTTCTAGACTTCACTACACCAGTTTTCCACCAATGAGTTTGGGGAAGAAGTGAATGAAAATAAAACAATGGTAGTGAAAACTAGTTAACAATACAATTACATGGCAAAGAATTTACATGCAAAATACAAAAAGAATGCAATTGAAAATGTAAATGACCAAAATTAAAAGAAATAAGATATTGTTCATATTCAGAGTCAATGTGTGCAAAAGTGTGTTGAAAAACGAAACACATGCAATAAGAGAGAGAAAAGGGCTAGCAATTTTGTGAGGATGTAGTTTGTTGACACCATTACCCCCAGTACATGACTGGGACTTTATTTCATTAGCCCCTAAAGGAAGAAAGGCTAAGTTGCCCTTGGCAGGATTTGAATTCAGAACAAAGTGTCAGTTCAAATCTGCCACCTTTTTAATGATGTCATAATAATGAGTTCTTATTTAGGTATATTTTGTGATATATTTGGAGAGATTTGGTCAATACTTGACTTATACTTTATTTTATCAACCCCAAAAGGATGAAAGGCAAAGTTGGCCTCAGCGGGATTTGAATTCAGAACATAAAGAGCCAAAACAAATGCTTCAAAGCATTTTTTTTTCAATACTCTGACAAGTTTGCCTGTTTCCAGCTTACAACCTTTTAAATGATGTTACAATAATGGTTTCCAATTTTGGTACAGGGCCAGCAGTTTTTGAGGGGAGGTGGAAGTTGAGTACATCAACCCCTGTACATGTCTGGTATTTATTTTATCGATCCTAAAAGGATGAAAGGCAAAGTTGACCTCGGTGGAATTTGAACTCACCATAAAGACGAACAAAATGCTGTTAAGCATTTTGCTCAGTGTGCTAGCTTGCCACCTTAAATGATGTTATAATAATGGTTTCTAATTTAGGCACAAGGCCAGCAATTTTGAGGGGCAGTCAATACCAATGACTCCAGCATTAGACTAGTACTTTATTATACTGACCTTAAAAGGACGAAAAGCAATATTGACCTCAGTGGGATTTGAAATCAGAATGCAAAGAACCAGAACAAATATCACAAAGCCTTTTTTCTGATCTTTTTAATGTTCTAAAAATTCTTTCGACTATAGGCACAATGCCTGAAATTCTTTTTAGGGGAGGAGGTCAATTGATTGTTGATTACATCAACCCCAATACTCAACTGGTACTTATTTTGACCCCTAAGATCAACCTCGACAGAATTTGAACTCAGAATGTACCGATGGACAAAATACCGCTAAACATTTTGTCTGGCAAGCTAATCATTCTGCCAACTCGCTGCCTTTAATGTTGTTAGAATAATCTGTTTTACTATAGGCACAAGGCCATAAATATTGGGGAAGAGGGTTAGTCAATTACATCAACCCCAGTGCTTGATTGGTACTTAATTTATAAACCCCAAAAGGATGAAAGGCAAAGTCAACCTCAGCAGAATTTGAACTCAGAATGTAAAGACGGATGAAATGCCGTTAAGCATTCTGTCCAATATGCTAATGATTCTACCAGATCACTACCTTTAATGTTGTTATAATAATGAAAAGTCGATGTTTGTGTAGCAACAACAAACTTCTATATTTCTTTGAGAATTTTATGCCATAAGTTTAACAAGAAAGAATTTCTCCATTCTTTTGAAAATGTTTGCTGCTGGTGTAGCCAAGATAAGATTCTATATTTCTATGAAAAATTGTTTTCCATTAATGTAATGACAGGGTGAGCTGTTGCATTTCTTTGAAAATTGGTTTGCTGCTAGTGTAGCAACTGCTAGCTTCTGTATCCCTTTGGAATATTTCTTTCCACTGGGTGCCATAATTCCAATTGAACCAGTGAATTCCTAGATACAACTTCATTCAACTCAGTTTGTGATTATTCATAAAATGAATTGACTCAACAATTGACCATTCTGGACAGAAACTAATTATGCTACTATAAAAGAAAGAGTAAATTCACCATTAACATTTCTCTACTGATTAGCTTTAGTTGTAGTCCTACACTGGTACAGTGAACTCCCATGAGAATTACAAGCTGTAAGCAAGCTGTCTTGCTTTGTTCGCTATCTCTTTTTTCTTTGATTGAAGTCAGAATCAGGGAAACTAAACCAAATATTCTTTGTACAGAACTCTCTTTTCAGTTGGTCTAAAATATTAGACATAGCTAAGCTAAATGAACAAGCAATCCATAGTATTTCTTTTTCTACAATTGGAGATCCCCCTACAGGATTAAGAAGCACACCATTCTGTTCAACAAGTTTGTCAAACTAGCAATGAGCTAATTTGAACATGCAACCATCTGATATATATGTCTCTAGTTTACACTGTTAACCAAGTACAGTGTTGTTATCAATGCAGTGAAGTTACAATTTGGTGTTAGGAGTTTGGATTTTCTCGGACATCATATGATAGCTCAAGGCATTTCTCCATTGGAGGTGATGGTCACTACAGTGACTGACCTACTTCACCCACCACTGTTTAGCAACTACAATGATTCTGAGGCAGCATTAGCTTTTATCAGCATTTTCTTCTATGAGGAGCAACAATACTCACCCACCACCTCATCACCAGACTGATTTCAGAAGTATCCCATATATTAACACATAATCCCTTGCATGGAATGAAGAGTGTTAAACTGATTTCTGTTGCATTAAGAATGATTTCACTGAAGCTGTGATGTTAGCACATCTGTTTGAAGATATTGACCTACTTAGAGACTTATGGGAACCCACGGAATTTTTTTGGCAAAAGTTAAAGCCTACTGAAACAAGATAGTGCATTTGGTCACAAATTACCAGTTATGTCTGTAAGACATTTTCAACACTGCTGAGAAAGCAGAAAGTTTACTATCTACACAGATCATAAATCCTTTTGCACAGCAAGCCAAATTGACACTCTCCCAGGGAATTAAGATATTTGATTATATATCTCACTTCTCTTTAGATATCAAACACATTTCAGACAGAGACAATATTGTAGCCAACGTTTTCAAAGCAAGAAATGTTAGCTCTACACACTATCTCATCCATTGATCTCACATGCATAGTCACTGATCAGAAAGGTGATGAGGAACTTCAGTTGCTACTCAGTGGTACTTCCTTGCTTGTTTCCTAGAAAGTACTTCTCCCCAGAGGTGAAGGGGATATTTAGCATGCTACATCATGTGAGTCATCACATCAATTCTTTCCTCAAATGTACCAAATAGCAGTTTTCAACATACTACATAATTTGTCACACCCAGAAGTTCAAGCTACCCAGATTGCTTCAAGATTTACCTGGTTCAGAATTAACCAGGATGTACATCTATGAGCCTAGAAATGTATGAGATGTCAGCATACCAAAACTAATCATCATGTCAAGACCTCTGTTGCTACATTTGCTATGCCAGTTACCAGATTACACCTCACACATTAACTTGGACTTTTTCCTTCTGGTAATTTTTGACATATAAGATCTATGTAGTCCATGACCAGAGACTATACCAATTGCAGATGTTATGGTAGAGATAGTCATGAGAGCCTTAATAGATCTCACTGAAGTCAGAGAGCCAGTGATCTATTATTTAGGCTCTCTGCCATCACACATGTTAGAGCGAAGCAGTTAGAATTGGCACTTTTTGCTTTAGTGACCAACTTCTTTGGCTATCAACAAATATGGATTGCAGCCTATTACCCCCTGATGCCTTGCATACAGCACATATGTCAACCATACCATGTCAACAACAAAATATTTTACTGGCACTAAAGGAATTGAAAGACTGTTCTTTTTTTCATTGAGAGGACACAGTCAGGAAAAATATCTGTGATCATACAATGTCATTTGTTGGCCACTCAAGTATTTCATCCAGCTCAGATTGTCAATATTAGTGGTCTGAAAGTTGACTTTCTTGATAAGAAATCTACTTTTATCTTTCATTCCTTAGTGTAAAAGATGGATGGAAATGAAAGACAAGTTGGGTCTCCTTCAGCATCTTAAATAACCATATGGACTACATGATCAATATGTATACAGAATGCATTAGTAACTGTATGAACTACAGGACACTATGCTTTAGTAACTGTATGAACTACAGGACACTATGCATTGGCCCAAGTGCTTTGTATATGAATTTGGCTGTATTCAAGGAAATTGAAATTTATTGCACATTTAACATTCCTTTGAAATTGTTTGCAACTAGTTTAGTGACAGAGAATAGCTGAAATCTTTGAAAATTGTTTACCATTAGTGTAGTAACAAGAAGTTTGGAAAATTATCACTAGTATAGTGATGGTGAATTGCTGAATTCCTTTGAAAATTGTTTGCCACTAGTATACCAATAGCAAGCTTCTGTATTCCTTTGGGATGTTGTTTGCCACTTGGTTCCATAATTCAGAATGAATCAAAGAATTCATAGATGGAATTCAAGTTTATTCACAAAATGAACTAACCCAATAATAAACTATTTTGAACAGCAACTTATGCTTTTATAAAAGAAAGATTAAATCCACCATTAACGCGTTTCTATTGACTAGAATCACATAACAATAATAGAGTGAGTTAGCATGAGAATTTCCAAGTCTTAAACCTTTCTCAATCAGTTTCACTTCACTCTCTCTTTTCTCTGACAGAAGTTAGTACCACAGGAAACAACTAAATCTTTTCCTTTTTGTACAGAAATACTTTTTTAACTAGTCTAAAATATTAGATATGTTAATTTGCAATATCTTGTTTTCTACTAGTTTCTCATAAAAAGTATGTTTATTTTTTTTCTCCTTTTCTCTACAATGGCATTATTCACTCTAACCAGTCTGGCATTCAACACCGAGTTTAAATTCACAACACATGAATTATTCAATTAACTTTTCAAATGCATTTATGTAAACCTTTTATTAATGTTCCAATTTGAAACCCATTTTATTTTTTATATGATTGAATTACTGTTCATTTTCAAACCAGTAACTTCACAAATTTTGTAATAAAATTTGCTGTTGTATTACTTCAAACTATTATATCCACCTAGACAATTCTCATCCACCTTATAATCAATTCCCTTTACACAAATCTTCCTCTCCAAGTGAAACTTGAAGAAATTAATGAGGTCTTGACCATAAAAGAAAGTGTCTCTCCTCAATCCTTTCAATTTTGTCCAGTCTATAATCTCTTTCACGGTGACCACAAGACAGAGGAAACTGATCAAAGGAAGATGGAAAGGCACCTCAATGAATTTGGCTGATAGCTGGATTTTTCCTTTACACAATAACAGCTGTGTAACATTACTCCATAAGTCAGCAATACTCTAATACCAAATAAATATATGCAGGATATCATCAGCCAGCATGCATCTCAGACTGGCTCAGCTAATGGTGCTACCATGCTTGTAGAGTTTATCCCAAACTGGCAATGTACCCCAGTAGTACTGCCAGACTAGGAATTTCTTGGAACAGACTGTTCAGTTGATCCTCATTGATGCCTAAAGTTTTACCCAGCCAAAATTGTGGACATCTTATGCTATCTTTAGCTGCTTACCTAACAAATACTATTAATTCAGATTCAATGTGACCCAGTCTGATTTCTCTGTTTACATTGGCTCATTCAGGAAAGCCAGTGGGTAACGACTGTCAGACAATTGAAAACGCCTAACCAAGTTTACAAGGCTTTTATACATCCCTCTTCTACTAGATGCTCTCATACGATGTGTCTAAGATACCATCTTAGTCCTCACTGGCACTAACGAGAGGGGCATTTCCAAAAAATCTTGCCAATATAACCAAGAACAGAAAGGAAAAATTATGAGCTTTGATAGACATCTCAATCTCTAACAATCTAAACACAAAATCTAAACATAAAATAGAAACAAACAAGACAATAATATTTGGTAACTGGGGGATAATAAAGAACATATAATACATTGCTCATGGTACCACACACGTATGTGTACACTCACTACATCATAATTTTCAGAAGCTAGATTAAAAAATAATTTTTTTTATAGTGAGAAAATTTTAGTGAATTCGGATCGTAATATGAAGTTTTAAGATATTATTTTATTTACTAAAGCTTGACACTAATGCTACTATAAATTTTAAATAGTTTAATTCTTCACATTTTTTTTACTGCTTTTAGAGCTTTTCTAAATTTAGGAAGAAAATAAATAATGTTCTCTTCCTGCCTAAATTCCTTGCCAAAGATTCCAGGCTGCTTCTTTAGGGTATCAAATTTCTCAACAGAATGACATGTTTATCTTTGAGAGAAATCTTCGCTGGAATTTAATTATATTAGTTGAATATGACAAGAGTAAGAAGGGTTAGAAAATATCTATTAAATACTAATAAGTATGGACAAAAAGTCGATATTATGTTCGATTATAATATATTTGAAAGTCATTCAAGTTCAGAATCTGAAGCTTATATAGTTGAGAAAACAAATTGGTGGGGGGAGTTCGAAAAACTAACCAAAAACCTCAAAATAGAATATTCAACATGTAAAAATGTTTTCTCTGTTGAATTCACGTATTATTAACACAGTAACGAGATTTACATTGATATTGCCATTCAAATATAAATAGCTAGCTTCTAACAGTTTCGGACTTTTTGGTAACGAAAGGGTTAAAACGTGAATAAAGTACAGACTAAAAGTTAATATTATATCATATTCTGTAAATTGTTCTTAATTGAGATATTAAATGTGATGTGGGGAAACGGCAGAAGCGGGAAGAACGAATTATAGACACTATAATGTAGGATATAAAAATATAGCTAATAGTGTCTAATAAATTTCGCATTGTATAATGTACCAGGAGGATTATAAATAAAATTACACGGTATTAAAGAGTACTAAGCGCCAACAACGTTTGTACCATGAGTACGTGTGTGTATCTCTCTCTATATGGTGGTGTTGAGGACAAAGTGCCCGGATTTAATAACTGACTGACACATTTAGTCCCTCCTCAACTTTTGTTCCACCTTCATCATGGCCAACTCGGTTGCACGTGTTTCTTGTGCTCGGGACTTTAATTGTTGTCCAGATATTAATACTGTTCTTGATAGCTCCTGCAAATCGGGGTAAGTTCAATATTCTATTGATACAAGTACCCAATTATTTTCCTTGCATTCCTGAACTCTTACTTTCCTCTTTCCTAGTTTCGTCTATTTTTCTGTGACATTATCATTTTAGAATTGTCTTCATAGTTGCATGTCTTTTTTTTTTTTTATTTAATCATCTCTAAATGCCTTTTCTACACGAGCCGACTTTTCTGTGATCTCTCAACCTTTTAGATATTGCAATAAAATATACTTCCAGGTTACAGACTCCACTGCATTAAAATAAAAGGAACTTACATTCGGATAACTTGATCCGGGATACACTCTATGATCAAAGACATTTCAGTCGTGACCACTCCATCTCGTTTTCAGATAGAGTGTACCCTGGATACACAATTTTTGCTTTAATTGCAGCTTAATTTCTGTATGTTAATATTTTAGAAATCAACGATATTTTTCAAATATTTATTTTCAAATAAATAATTCAATTCAATTCCTTCACTTGATATTTTCTCATTCTTCGAGTAGTTGTGATACCTCCAGAACTTTCTGCTTAATTTTGTCGTTCAACTTCATTTGTCTTCTTCATTATCAGTCCATAACGCAAAGAACAGGTTTCTATCACATAATTGATCAGGTTTTCGATATTTGTCTCAGAAAACCGAAACTTTGATTCATCATTTACTAAAATAGAAATTCAGTATTTGTTGAGCCAATGTATTTATAGAAACTGATGGTCGTATTTTCACACTTGTTACTGTATTGTATAATCAACTTCACAAGACAAACTTAAACTTATGCCGATATATATATATATATAACATAATCACACACACTCTCTCTCTCTACACACACACACATATTTAAACGTGATCACTCTACAAAAGTGTGTAGAATGTATTACTTGTAAGTGGCCACTCCCATAGTTAGTATTATTAGTATTGTTAGTGGACCCTCCACAGAGTAAATGTATAGTAAAATAGCCGAGCCACAAATACTGTATCATCTGTAAGTGTCTGCTCCACAGAGAAGCGACTTGTCTTTAACTGATGTCAAGTGACTCTCATCTATCATCGCTTTGTTGATAAAGACTGAATATGATCACATCCTATTTCCAATGATGCTGTCCTCTTTCTTCTGTGAGACCTGATTCTTATTTCTTTCAACTTCCAATCCTCATTCAACCCTCTTACTCTGCCTAGTTATTCTACGTACAATAACAGAAGCAACGATGGAACTTATACTAGAAATAATAGCCAAACTCCTTCAGTCCTATCTTACCACTCGAAAGAAAAAGTGGGCAATGTAATGTTGAGTATACAAAAATAAAGGACATAACTAAGACATCAATCAATCATTGATCTGTTCAATTAAGCCTGACTTGAGATCAACAATAGCATCCATGCACATCACAATCAATACACACAACTGTTTCTACTTCTCATTCACTTTAAATCCCTTTTTTTTTTTTTTTTTTTTTTTGCATGACTTAAACCAAATGAGGAATAGCAACACTTATGCTCCCTTTTCAGAGTCTCTGTGATTGGTGAGAGGATGTTGTCAGACTGAGACTTGGCCTCAATGCTTGTAGTAATGTATACACTGCTAGAAGCATCAAAGGGCCAAGTTGTGATGTTAAATCAGAGGACAGATTTGGTCCACCATCCAAGAACAATCATAGTCTCTCTGACAGGCTTCTGCACAGTGTCAATGTAACCAGTTTCACTCACGAGGTTTTGCTCAACTCAAGGCTCTGGTGGAAAGCACCTGCCAAGGTGTCACTCAGATCAAGCTTGAAAACATGTAGTTGTAAAGTGAATTTCTTATCTACATGGCCATGTCTTTAATCTCTCTCACATCCAACGTTTAATGCCTATTTTATTTTTTCTGATCTTTGTTGGTTCTTTACCTTCACTACTCGAGTAGCTCATTTCATTATTTTAGGAAGAGAAAATCCTTGTTTTTTACATCTTAGGTGCAAGCATAGTTGTGATAAGAAGTTTGGTTCCCAACCACATGGTTCCGAGTTCAGTCCCACTGTGAGGCACTGTGGGCACGTGTCTTCTACTATAGCCCTGGGCCAACCAAAGCCTTGAGAGTGGATTTGGTAGAGAGAAACTGAAAGAAGCCTGTTGTATATATATATATATGTGTGTGTGTGTCATCCATCACCACTTGACAATCAGGTTGGTTTGTTTACATCCCCATAACTTAGCAGTTTGGTAAATGAAACCGATAGTATAAGTACCAGGTTTAAAATATAAGTACTGGAGTCAATTTGCTCCACTAAAGTTATCATCTTCATCATCCTCACCATCTTTCCTCTCACCAATGAGACTTCATTATGTCCTTTTCTGTTAACACTTGGAATCCAGAGTCATCCTCTGTGTTTTCTAGCCAGGCTCTGTGACATCAGTTTCACCACTTTTGGCTTCAAATCCTTCGAAATCTGTTTCAAATGGCTTCCTTAACCCTTTAGCTTTCAGATTATCCTGTCAAATGTAAACCTTTTTCATTCACATTGGTTTTAATTAATCATGCATTATCTCTGACGTGATTCTATATTTTTAGAATGGCATTGAAGTGTTGGTGTGATAGGCTGGATCTGGCTGGTTAGGGCATAAAACAGGAAGCATATTTGGGCCGGATAGGGCCAGTTTAAATGCTAAAGGGTTAAAGCTGTTAAATTAGTATTTCAGATTTGAGGTTGTAATTCTTGGTGTTGCTAACAGTTCTCTGAACTTGTGTGTCTTTACTCTAAGATCCTCTATTTCTAGCCATGTAGCCTCCCTATAGCAAAACAACCCTAGTTGTATTTTGTTGTCTATGGGGTTTATTGTCACACTGTGCACTATATTACCATACTGAACTTTTGAATGATAATATTTCTCAAAGAGAAACATACTACTTTACACTAACATAATCTTGGTTTTTAAGTGTTTTCTTAAATTAGTCAGATTATATTATGATACTGCAAAAGCAGAATTATAATATTTCAGTTAATAAATGTTTTCAGAATTTATACATGCAACTTCCTCTTCATGTAAACATAGTGTTTATTAAAGAGGAATGTGAAAGCAAATAAGAAAAAAATAGTCTTATATGGACTGAAAGAATCGAAGAGATGAGGGATGAATGAGTTTGAATAGTAGGTGAATTAAGATGTTAGTTTGTTGATGAGGGTGCAGAATTCTTAGGGAGAGGTATCATCATCATCATTTAACATCTGTTTTTCCATGCAGGCATGGGTTAGACGGTTTGACTGGAAACTGGCAAGCTGGGGAGCTGCACCTGACTCCAGGTATAAAAGCAAATAACAAAGAGGATGTCTACTGACGAGATATCACTCACAGTCCTTATTTTTGTCATTATTCTGCTATCTGCTCAGTACATATGATATAACTCATTGTGAGGTGTGTACTGAAAAAGAGTCTTCAATTTGAGGTTTAACTTCAAGTTGGAAATGTTTGAAATGTAGATGATGTTGACTTCTTGGCTCACACTGCTGATGACATACAACACATTATGGATCGTTTTTCTGCTTTGTGTACAGCCTTTGGTCTTAAAATAAGTCTGAAAAAAACCAAGGTAATGTTCAAGGTATATGTTTATATGAGAACAACTGCCACAATATTTCAAAAGTGATAATAGAAAATTAGTTACTCATGACTATTGAGTGAATTTAATATTTATAAGGAATTTACTACGTCTGGTAAGTGTGAAGTGCTCACCTGGCATACCCAGAATACATGCTCCTACAACATTGATACTCAAAGATGACAATAAATACTGATAGTCATCCTCTTAACTCAGATTTTGTCTGGTTTATCTGATAGTTGGCTTAACATGGTATGATTTAACAAGATCTAAGAATGGTCACATGATTGGCTTTATCATCACCTGCAAATGTGACCTCAGCAACATATGTAACACATGGGATGCGAAGTGCAGAGTGTGACACAGATAACAGGATGGTACAAGGAAGTGTCTTTATATCAAGTCTTTGTTGATTTAACAAAAGTTTTTGATACAGTTAACAGGGATGCACTCTAGACAATCTTTGGAAAGGCCAGGTCCCTAGCACTGTTTGTCAGTATGTTTAAGCGGTTGCACCAAGACATGAAGGCTTGGGTCGTCTTTAACAGAAAATTGTCTAAAGAAGTTCTGATTGACAATAGAGTAAAGCAATGTGATATTCCTGCTCCCACACTCTTTTCGATATTCTTTGCTGTTCTGCTTACACAGGCATTCCATGACTGGGATAAGGGCGTCCTCTTGCATTTCAGAACTACTGGAAAAGAGTCTTCAATTTGAGATGGTTCAACTTCAAGTTGGAAATGTTTGAAACGTTGATCAGGGAACTCCTTTGTGTAGATGATGTTGACTTCTTGGCTCACACTGCTGATGACATACAACACATTATGGATTGTTTTTCTGCTTTGTGTACAGCCTTTGGTCTTAAAATAAGTCTGCAAAAAACCAAGGTAATGTTCATATCTGCACCAGGTAAACCATATGTTGAACCAGGTATCTTAGTATTACTGGTACAAGTTTGGATGTAGTTGACACTTTTGTTTACCTGAGCAGCATGTGGTCAAGAGATGGCTCCCTAGATGCAGAAATACATCTATGCATTTAGAAAGTATCCGTAACATTTGAGACTCTTGAAAAGAGAGTCTGGGCAAATTGCAGCATCACCAACTAGACCAAACTGAGTGTTTACAAGACTTGCATACTAACAGCTCTATTGTACTTTTCTGAAACATGGACAGTACACCATAGACATCTCAAGTTATTTGAGCGCTTTCATCAAAAATGTTTGAGACACATACTCAACATCAGGTGGCAAAATAAAACACCTGACACAGAAGTCCTTGCAAAGGCAGGATGCAAAAGCAGCATCCAGTCACTCATCATATCTTCTCAGATGCCTTGGGCAGGCCATGTTGTGCACATGAAAGAGAATAGGATTTCAAAACAGCCGTTCTGTGGTGAGTTGTGTACTGGAAAATATCCTCAGCACAAACCACAAATAAAGATACAGAAACTGCATAAAAGACAACCTGAACAACTGCAAATCGATGTGAAGAACTAGCTTTGGAAAGAGCCAAGTGGAGGAAGTGTATAAGGAAGGTTGTAAAACTTTTGAAGTGGGGTTGCCTTGAGCATGAAAGCCTAATGTGCTGGCTTTAGAGGGGCTGTCATCAGAACCTCAATAGAACACAAGGTGTTGGAGGTGTGAAATATGTGACCATGTATTCCTTTTTAAAGGTTGGGTGAGTCAACCATCTGAAGTCTCATGAAAAATCAACTATGTGCGATGTCCTTCCTCCTAGACTGGGTGATTTGTCATGTGTAGTGTGTGAAAAGACCCGCATATGTCTCTGGAAGAGACCAGATCACTTTGTGAGATATGTCTCTGAAGAGACATATGCAAATGGAAGTTACAACTTTGTCTGTCACCTATGCTTCAAACCATGCAGATCTGTGACAGGACTGAATAGTCATCTGAGAGGTTATAGACAGAAGATCAGAAATACCATTGACAACAAAGAAGCTCAGAGAGAGATGACATTCATCTGTAAAGATGGAGCAACCACCAAGTGTGCATTCATGCATGTGCCTCTCTCTCTCTCTCTCAATTAATCAGACTGTTTGATGTTGTTATACACTGCTGGTCACATTGTGTTTCCTTGCATCATTGTAGTTTTCCAATGATGCTACCCCACTGGTTAAGCAGATGGGCCAACACATCCCCTGGACAGAATGGCAGTCTCTGTCACAGGGTTACCTATTTACAGCTGAGTGGACTGGATCAACATGAAATGAAGTGTTTTGCTCAAGAACACAACACATTGCCAATCTGGGAATCAAACCATGATCCTGTGATTGTGGGCACAACACCTGAACCACACGGCTATGTCTGCACCTTCACATATATATAGGCACAGGCATAGCTGTGTGGTTAAGAGGATCGCTTTGCAACCACATAGTCACAGGTTCGGTCCTACAGTGTGACCACCTTGGGCAAGTGTCTTTTACTATGCCCTGAGCCAACCAAAGCGTTGTGAGTGGATCTGGTAGATGGAAACTGAAAGAAGCCTGTTGTGTATATATATATATATATATATATATCATCATCATCATCATATGTCCATTTTCCAGATGATGATGATGATGATATATATATACCGCACAGGCTTCTTTCAGTTTCCATATATCTATTTTGCATCCCTCTACCTAACCAATTCAGGCACCATTGGCAATCCCCACCCTTTAACCCTACCCAATCCTTACAGACGTTGCCTACCTCCCCTCTCCCATTTCCCATATTTCTTCCCCACCATACACTCTTGCAAACCCCCACCCACTCCTAGTTTCTCTGTCCCCCACTCACTTCTACCTACCTTGTACCTTGAGGTACCACCTGAACACCTCTTATTTATCTCATCAGAGCTACTACTGATTCATTTTTGTCCCTTAAATGTAAGTAACCATGTAACCTCTTACAACAAGAACCTATTTTGCCCCACTCACTTCTTTCATAATTTAACCCTTATCTGCTAGCATAAAGCCACTACCCTCAGGTTTTTTCTAGGCTTGCAAATGGCATGGTGACCTTACTAGTGTCAGTGGCATGAGAAAAACACACTGTAAAGTGGTTGACATTAGGAAGGGCAGCCAAAGCAGATGTTGGATCACAATGCAGTCCTTAGACCCATTGGACTCTGTCAAACTATCGAACCCATGCCAGCATGGAATATGGACATTAAATGATGATGTGTGTGAATGTACTTTTATCTTGATATCACGTGATTGTTGTAAACAAGCATCACCATCAAATGAGCAATGTTGTTCGTTTCCAGTCTTCCATGGATAAACATGTCTGGCCACAGGAAATAATTCCCCCTGCTTGGAAAAAGGAAGAGCATCTGACCATACAAAATCTGTCTCAACAAATTCTGTTTGATTCCTGCCAGCATGGAAAAGTGGATGTTAGATGATGATGATGACAACGACATATTACTTGGTGGCACATTAAAGATATCTAACCTGTTGGTGCAACAAATAAGAACACACATGATATAACACTGTTATAGACAAATGATTCTTTATATTATAGAGCCTCTTGAGAACTATCAATTAATGACACTTAGATCTAACTGTACATTTTCTCTGTTGAATCATTATAAGTTCTACCATGCTGATCAAGACCTATTCTCTTCTGCTTCTACTGTTTACTAATATTGTATATAGCAATCTCCATCTTCAAGGCCCTTCATTTAAGATTCCTAATGTAGATTTAAAATATGTATAACTCCCATCATCATCAATTTACATCCACTTTCTATGCTTGTATAAGTAGGACAGGTCATTGCTGCTCATCTAGATGGGTTGTTAGACCACATCTTTCTTATAAGATTCATTTTTGGCTGGATACCCTTCCTAACACCAACCATTTTGCAGAGTGTACTGGGTGCATTTTTTTCATGGCTTCGACACTTAAGAGGTTGTTGTCTTCAATAGATTTAACAGTTCCTTTCGACCCTTTACTTAACAGTACATTCATCATCATCGTCATCCTCCTTTAATGTCAGTTTTCCATGCTGGCATGGGTTGGACGGCCTGCATTTTTATCATGGCACTGACACTAGAGAAGATAGGGGTGTGAAACTGATAGACAGTAAGAGGTGGATAACTGGTGATGGATGTCGATACCAAATGGCCAATTGGGTGGGAGCATTTATTGTAGAATGTAAGGCACACATACATATTTGATGAGTCCCTTGAGATGTCTGAAAGATCTTGGGTGATAAGGACGAGAGAAGAACGGAGTGGAATATTGGTAAAGGAGAGCAATGTACTGTGAACTGAAAAGATCCACAGCCAACCTTAGTCACACTGGCCCTATAGTACACTGCAATTGAGAAGAAGAGAGTGTTTGCAAGATAAGCAATAGGGACCTGAGCACTCGAGGCATGGGTGATAGAGACAGTTGATAGACATATTTTATTCTATACTGGAGAAAATGTCATAAATATTTAATCCTGAAATCCTCCAATTACTGTACATACAACAATAAAGAAGGTATAAAAGATAGCATTTTGGTATTTCTTTTACTGTATAAGTTTGGTCACTCTAATTTCCTCTATATACTTATACTAACAAATTGACTGCTATACATGTTATTCTCATTATTATTATTCCTACTATTCAAAACTAATTAACTCAGTTCAAGCTGAATATAATGAACCTCATAGTAGTGAGACATGGGCTCTGACATCAAGCCAAAATGAACTTCTGGCAATGGCGCAGAGAAAAATGGAGAGCATCACGCTACGGGACAGAATGACAAACACCTGGATCTGCCAACAAACAGGAGTCACTGATATCAATGCAGCCATCAAGAAATCGAAACACAGATGGGCAGGACATGTGGTCAGACAGCAAGATAACAGGTGGACCATCAGGATAACAGAGTGGTACCTCGTGAACAAAGAAGACCAAGAGGAAGACAAGGACAAGATGGAGGGATGACCTGATACACCATATGGGTCGCAATTAGCAGTGGATAGCTCGAGACTGATACAGATGGTTGGGTTGCAGGGAAGGGTTCCTCACTAAGCGATAATAACTCTTATTGTGTTGTATTGTATTTTATTGTATACATGTAAGTAACTAACTGTATCATCTGCATTACCAATGACAAGAGGATATCGTGGGATAGTTGGATGGTTAGTTGGCAAGTTTATTGGTTGGATGGTTGGCTGGTTGGCTGGCTGGTTGCCTTGTTGCCTGGTTGGTCGGTTGGTTGGCTGGTCGGTCGGTTGGTTGGTTGGTTTGTTTGTTGGTTGGTTGGTTGGTTGGCTAACTAATTGATTGGCTCGGTGGTTGTTTGGTAGGTTGGTTGCTTGGCTGGCTGATTGGCTGGGTTGCTGGTTAATTGGCAAGTTGGTTGCATGTTCGGTGGTTTGATTGGTTGGCAGGTTGGCTGGTTGGTAGGCTGGTTGATTGATTGGATTGTTCCTTACTTGGTTGTTTGTAGGTTTGCTGGTAGGCTTGTGCGGTTGACTAGTTGGCTGGTTGGTTTGTCTGTTGGCTGGTTGCTTGGTTAGTTGGCTGCTTGCTTGCTTGGTTTGCTGGTTGGTTTGTTGGCTGGTTCATTTGTTAGTCGGCTGGTTGATAAGTTGGTTATTTACTTGGTTGATTTGCAGGTTGGTTCGTTTGTCAGTTGGCTGGTTGTTTGGTGGATGGTCGGTCAGTTGGTTAGCTGGTTGGTTGCCTTAAGTTGACCCGAGACTATGGTTAAAAATACTTGATCAATGTGTGACGTAGTAGGATCGATTGTGAAGCGAAGGCTTCAACCAATTTGTTTCTGGGTCCACATATACATGTAATACACACACACACACACACACACACACACACACACACACACACACACACACACACACACACACACACAC
>JAOPUL010000001.1:89633747-89647168 GCA_027564515.1 Octopus rubescens | reverse complement strand
TTGCCCAAGGTGCCACGCAGTGGGACTGAACCCAGAACCATGGGGTTGGGAAGCAAGCTTCTTACCACATAGCCACATGTAATTAGAATTTTCTTGCAAAGAATCGCAAGACAAGTTCTTCAAGCCAAACACAGATAGTGTATTTCAATAAAAATATGGTAACAAATGCATTATTCGCAATAATAAAATAATATAGGCACAAACATGGTTGTGTGGTTAAGAAACTTGCTTTCTAACTATGTACTCTCAGGTTCAATCCCACAGTGGCACCTCAGACAAGTGTCTTCTATTAGGACCTTGGGCTAACCAATGCCTGTTGAGTAGGTTTGGTAAATGGAAAGTGAAAGAAGCTTGTCCTCTGTGTGTATGTGTGCATACCTTTGTTATGATATCACAAGAGCAATTAGCATCATATAAGCGATGTTGTTCATTTCCAGTCTTCCATTGCCTAGAAACAATTGAGGGTTGGTGACAGGAAAAGCATCTGGCCATAGAAAAGATGCCTTAACAAACTCCGTCTAACTCATGCAAGCATGGAACAGTGGATGTTAAAATGATGATAAAAATAGTAAAAACTTTTTTATGGCTGTAGGTTTTTCAATCAGAAGAATCAACTGTCTGGGGGGAAAATGGTGCTCCAGCAGGGTCTTCACCATGAGGATTGAAATATCAGTTCATAGACCTCTATTTAATTAATTGATAATTAACATTTACTACATTTGCCTATCGAATGAATTAAACAGTTATTTTTTCTGTCTGTATGTTTATAACTTCTTTATACTAGGCTGTTATTGGATAGTATTATTGATACTAATGTTATTGACCTCTCAGTGAAAGACAGGTAAACAATTTCTTAATTAGATGTGAAGTCATAGAATAAATAATAAAAAAGAAATAGATTATTTTTTGTCAATTGTGGTTTTTCTGGGTTTTTTTTTTTAAATTTGAAACTTCAGGAACAAATTCTGTAGTGCTGGTGGCATAATAAAATGCACTCAGTCCATGATGTAAAGTAGTTTATTTTATTTTTTTTAAAGAAGAGCATCCAGCTGTTAAGTAAGCAACAAGTCAAATAATGGTTTCTGATTTAGGCACAAGGCCAGCCATTTTGGGGGGAGGGGTTAGTCGATTACATCGACCCCCAGTGTTAAGCTGGTACTTATTTTATCGATCCCGGAAGGATGAAAGGCAAAGTCGACCCCGGCGGCATTTGAACTCAGAACGTAGAGACAACCTCTAGAGATAATAATAATGATGTAAAACGTTACGTTCCTCAATCAAAGAGTGCAGCCTCCTATTTCTTAAGTTCGGGTAACAAACTGTGTCTCTGCGAGCAATCTTCCTCATCCATCCGCCTTTTTCTCTTTTTGTTATTGAGATCTTCAGTACAAAGATGCCGATATAATTCAGTCTGACCGACTGACTGACTGCGCGGTTTTCCTAAAGATTGTACTTTAATAAAGTTTGAAAATAAATACGATGAAAATAAGAGCGGACGGCAGTAGGCAAGCGAAGAAGCGGTTTTATTGCTGTTTTTTTTTTTTTTTACTGTTCATATTGTCTAGAGTGGGGTTAGCCAGAGGACGGCGGATTGGCGCAATCGTAATCACGTGGGCGGTGGGTTGGGAGAGTCGCGAGAGCGGTGGGTCGGGAAAATAGTACGGGTGGTAGGTTGGAAGAATCGTGGGGCGGAAAGCTGGAAAAGTCGTTAAAGCATCGGAAAATTCCTAGCTGTATTTGTTCTGACTAAGTTCGGAGTTGGAAAACACTAGTCCAGACTTATGAAATTTCATCATAAATCAAATACGATCCTTTTAGTTTGTTGAAAATATCAAGTTTTTAGGAAAGACGGTAACCATTATTCTATATTCGTTAAATTTATTTTACACGCACGGCGAATTCTTTAACGCTAAGGAAATCCAAGCAGCTGTAGATAGTAAAGAGACTTTACAGAGAAAATAATTTACCTCTTAACCTTGTGTATTACACATGAAACACGGGACACATTTCCCGAGCCTCCATACATCATATATAAAACACATTTCAATTTGATTTTTTTTTCCCAACAACCAGAATAACTTGGGACTTTGGAAAGCTTTATATTCCTCAGAACGTATGAAATAAGGGCGTGCGTGCGTATGTATGTATGTATGTATGTATGAATGTATGTATGTATGTATGTTCATCTCTTTCTCTTTTTAATTTAGAGTGAATTTTGACCAGCCACCGACTTGGTAACAAGGTTGTAAAGGAAAGTGTCTTGATTTAACCATCATCCTTTAAATCTTAAGAAGGTCTTGCAGATTTTTTATAATCCCTGATATTGTGATCATTTGTAAAGCATGAATTAAGGATTTGCATTCTTTCCCCAATATCCCAAGTTCAGCCATACTTTGCTCCAGACGGGTTGGTATGTATCCTGTTGCTCCAATAATAAGTCATGAAACTGAAAGTGTATCTTGAGTACAAGATTTGCAAAATGTATGTATGTAAGTGTATGTATGTATGTATGTAAGTGTATGTATGTATGTAAGTGTATGTATGTATGTATGTATGTATGTATGTATGTATGTAAGTGTATGAATATATATCGCATCATATGTGATGCACAGGACACTTGGCTGATAATCTCAAGAAAGAACCATATTACCCACCAAATAATATGGTACCAACACTTATTGGTTTCAAATTTCAGCACAATGCCAGCAATTTCGGGAAAGGGGGTAAGTCGATTACATTGACCCCAGTGCTCAACTGGTACTTAATTTATTGACCCCGAAAAGATGAAAGGTAAAGTTGACCTCGCCAGAATTTGAACTCAACGTAAAGACGGACGAAATGCAATTAAGTATTTTTCCCGGCAGGCTAACGATTCTGCCAGCTCACCGCCTTTATAATAATAATCTTTTTATTAACCACTGAGGATTCGTATTAAAAGATTAGTCGATACAGGACAATGCAATACAAAAAAGTGGGTTAAAAAAAAAAGAAAAAAAACGAAGCGTGTAAACAATAAAAAACAGTGAAAAATATAACAATTAAAATCCCCAAAAGAGGGGAAACCTCCGGGGGCTGCTCGCAGAAACGCCACAAAAATACAATCACCCGACCCCCTTTTCATCTACCTTTGATCTACAGCCGCATGCTTCACTCGGGACATTCGTGCCACATTTCACCCATCTTTTAATAAAATTGCTGGGAGCCAGCACTTCCCTCTACTCTCACTGTCCTTTTCAAGTGGAACTTGAAAAGGTTAATGAGGGTTTGACCAAAGAGGAAAGTCTGTCTTCAGTCCTTTCAACCACACAACCTCTTTCGTTGAAGCCATCAGACAAAGAAACACTTCCTGCCCTTCCGAACCAAAAAGGAAGGCGGCGGGGCGATCTTCACGATGGACTCACGACAGCAGGTGTTAGACATAAACCCACAAGTCAAGAGTTCCCCAATATTGGGCACTGGACGAGGGCGTGCAAAACACTTTCGTCGCTCTGCGCGCATCTCGAGTAAGCCCGGCCGACGGTACTTCCATGCCTATAGAGTTTATCCCGAACCGGCAAT
Source organism: Octopus rubescens (assembly GCA_027564515.1). Lineage (NCBI taxonomy): Eukaryota > Metazoa > Mollusca > Cephalopoda > Octopoda > Octopodidae > Octopus > Octopus rubescens. Next base: position 89,643,610 of record JAOPUL010000001.1, on the reverse strand, counting down.
GCCCCAAGGTAGCACTGCCAGGCCAGGAATTTCTGGAAGTTATCCATAGGTCCCGGCCTGAAGGTCCTCTGGAATAGTCCAGCCAGCTCGTTCTCGTCTCCGAGAACGTCGTCGCACTTGCCCGCCACTAACCCTCTATAGAAAGCCTGAGTGGAACTTCCACCAACCGCATTGTCCGACTGAGAGACATTGTGTCAGGCGCCCTACCTTGGTCTACGCTTGATCCAGGACTGCAGCTCGGACAAAGAGACGAACTGTGGGAATTAGTGTCTGACAAACGGCGACCACACCTGCTCACCGTTTAGGAAATACTGGAGATCTTGCAGCCTCAGCGCATCAGCAGCCACGGCATGTCCAGCACTCCATTCGGCGGGTGTTGTCAGCAAATGGAGCGCCTGACCAGTGGAACGCGTCCCTTCCACAGAAAGCAGAAGAGCAGGTGCTCCAGTTTGGTCAGACGGAAACTGGGGCAAGGCACGACGGTCAGGCGATAATGAATGACGGAGGCGATGAAGGAGTTCGCCACCTCTGCCCGGTCTTTCAGGGATAGCTTTCTCTCGGTCCATTTCTGGGTAAGATTAGCCACCCTGCTCGTCACTTCGTCCAAGTTCTCCACCTGAAGATCTGGACCAAACCAAACCGAGCAATTTAATCGGTCCCTCCGTCCAGCGTCCGACGACGCTATTGGATAGCATGGACCTGCCTCTTCCGGTGCCGAGTTGAAGACCCACTGACTTTTCTGGATTCATTTTTGGTCCCGTCATCACCTCATTCTTTTAGAGCAGTGCCGACCAGCTCTATGTGCTTGCTGTTCGACACTATCACGGTGAAGTCGTCCGCGTATGCCGACACGGTTCTCCCACGTCCTAGTTCGCGCAGGATGCCTTTCAACGCCTCCAGTTTCCGCAGTAGTGGCTCTAAAGCCAGTATATAAAGAGACGAGAGTGGGCACCCTTGACGGACCAAACGCATGATGTTGAATGGTTTCGAAAGGTAACCATTTCTCCGAACTACCGAGCAAATGTCGCTGTACATAGCAACGATCCAGCCACGGAAAACGGGACCGAAAACGGCCGCCTTGAGGACGGCTGCTAAGTATTGGTGGTCAACCCTATCGAAGGCTTAAGGTTGATCTAAATTGATCATAACCCCACCCATGCCAGCTTCCTTGCACACCTTGTCTATTATGTATCGCATGAGGTAGAGGTTGTCGTGGATGGATCTGCTTGGGATTGTGCATCACCAATCAGTTTCTCGACAACAAGTGCTAACCTCTCTGCTAATACTTTGGCTAAAATTTTGACATCTGCGTTCAGCAGCGTTATGGATCTAAAATTATCTATTTCGTCCCCTTTGTTTGCGTCCTTTTTCAGCAATGCTACCACTCCTCAGCTCACAGCATTAGGAATTATCCCGTTCTGCAGCCAGTTGCAGTAGATATCTACTAAGAGGCCGCCAAATAAGTCTAGCATATAGTAAAGCTCATAGAGCAGACCATCCAACCCAGGCGATTTTCCCACTGTGCAGCCTATCATCGCTTCCCGCGTTTCGGCGGCTGTTAACGATTTTCGCAACATTGCGGCCCTTTCCGAGAGTCACGGCACACCGTCGAGGTAGGCACTGAAGTCCATCCTGCGTTCCGAGCGGCCACTCGTCGTATCAGTTGATTGTTCGGTAATGTCCGGAGAAATTTATATATTTATTTACTTTTGTTTTCATGTCGTAGAAATGTTTACTTCAGTTTTCTTGACGTGTAGACGGCGGCGTCTCCCTCAGTCTGTCTCACACACTCGCACACATACAAACCAAAAAGCAAACGTCGCTGTCTACGCCATGAAAACAAAAGTAAATAAATAATAAATTGCTCCGGACATTGCCGAACAATCAGCTGATACCAGCTGATCAAAATGTGACAGATTTGCTGGTCAAGACGAAAGATTGCCAAAAAACAAAATAATAAAAATAAAAGTATCAGAGTCGATTTAACTGACTAAAGTTTTTCAAGGCGATGCCCCAGCATGGCCGCAGGCCAATGACTGACAACCAGTAAAAGAATATTAATCTAAATATACCTGAATCTGTGGGTTCCAATTGCTGCGGAACGGTCGTCATAATGCTATCAATAGAAAATGGTAAACTGAAATTCCAGAGCCACACTGACAAGAATGTTCTACAAAGATATAATACTTCCAATGCTGTTCATCTCTAATATTTAAATTGAAGTGTTAAGTTGGAGGATTTAGAAAAGTATGGAGGCTCGTACATGTCAGTAAATTAGTTTCTTCGTTATTTTGACGTGGTGGGATTTATTGCTATCCTTGATGTTATTAGGTTGTCCGGAAAGATCTGAGCGTTTATTAAGTGCAACAAAGGATAAGAAATTTTAAACATACTTTCATCTTTATTCATTAAAGTAATTTCCATTGTTTTCTATGACCTTAGTCTACCTAGCAGGCAATTTAAATATTCCATCAGCATAAAACTTGTTGTTTTTGAAGAAAAGAAGTAATCTAAGTGGGTTTTAACACCATCTAAATCATTAAATGATTTTCCTTTTAGAAAGTTCTGCAGAGACACAAACAAATGATAGTCAAATGGCACAATGTCAGAGGTGTATGGTGGATGGGACAAGAGATCCCACCTAAGTTCATGCAACTTTGTGTGGGTAACCAAAGACACATGTAGTCGGGCATTGACTTGGTAGAACACAACCCCTTTCCTGTTGGAGAGAGCTGGCCTCAATTCCTTGATCTTTTGATTCAAAATTGCTAGCTGATGGTAGTACACATCAGAATTGATGGTCTGATTTGGTGGGAGTAGTTCATAGTAAATAAGGCTTTGAAATCTCACCAGACACAAAGCATCAGATTTTTGAATGAATATTCTGCTTTGGAAGATATTTTGGAGGATCCTCACGCAAACCTCAGGATTTTTTTCTCCCTATATTATCGTAAACAATCCATTTTTCATCTCCAGTTACCAGTTGTTTCAGGAAAGGCTTATTTTCATTGAGTTTCTGAAGCTTATCACAGATGGAATACCGGTCCATTAAGTTTTGTTCTGACAGTTTGTAAGGCACCCAAATATCATAGCGAAAAACATACCCAATTTTCACTAAGTGTTCGTGAACGGTACTTTTGGAAACTTCCAACTTCTCTGCAAGTTCTTTTGTCATAATATTCGAGTTTTCTTCAATAGTTACTTTCAAAATATCATCATCTAAAGTTGAAGGTCTTTGACAGTGACTATCATCTTCCAAGCTGAACTCACCACGTCTAAATTTTGTAAACCATCTTCAAATAGTTAGTTCACTTACAACATCTTCACCATAAACTCCACAAAAGATTTTACATGTTTCCGCAGCATTTTCACCATTTTTGAAGAAGAAAAGCATTACGTGGCGAATATGCAATTTTTGGTTATCCATTTCAAATGGCAATTAGGGCTGAAAGGAGTAAAATACATGCTGAATTTTAACGTGGAACTTAGCTGATATGCTTCAATATTGCAAGTAATTCTGAAATATGAGTCATACTAAGATTAGGATTGTTGCATGAAGGGCTTAAAGACACAAATTCTGAAATCACTCAGAACTTTCTGGATAATCTGATAATATTTGGACAATGTATAATACATGCAACGATGAATTAATAGGTGAGTTCATCAGATAAAGAAACATTAGATTCTTCACCTTCATTGCATTTGAGGATATCAAACTCTTTCACAAACTTTATTTTCTGTTAACTTGTACTGTCAGTTACTACTGAAATGCTGTGGTATGGATTTAAAAAATATAATAGGTATAGGCATGGCTATGTGATAAAGAGTTTGATTTCCAACCACATAGTTCTGGGTTCCATACCACTGTGTGGCACCTTGGGCAAATGTACTATAGCCCCAGGCTGACCAAAGCCTTGTGGACCTTTGCTTTAATGCATGTTTATCCTGGAAAAGGATAAAGAACTTTTCCCTCATACATCAATTGCATCTCATTGGGTTTCTGTATGATCTGTGCCTGTACGGGTCAGCCTTTTCCAAAACAGACCAATGAGTTTTAAAAGGAGAAGACCCTGCCTCTTTTAACTGCCATATTTGAATGGCCAGGCTCATTGCTGTTCTTTTCTCTGGGTATTTAAACAAATTTCTGTGGGAGTATAGCCTGGTTTTGAAAGAGATTTCAGTGGAACCTGTGTAAGTCTTGTATGCATCTGTATTATCCAGCTGAACTTTGGCACTATAGACTATACCTTTAGTAAGATAGTTTCCTTTTAAAGGACAGCTATTTTGGTTTTTACAATTACATTTTGAGTCTTCATTTACTGCAGCACAGCATGGAAGATGGACGTTAAATGATGATGATAATGGTATATATATGTGTGTGTGTGTGTGTGTATCTTACTGTCTCCATGCCTTGACTTCATGTGATAGTTGTAACCGTCATGCAAGTCGTGTCCTTCAGTCACAATCTTCTATGAAAACAAGTGGCTATGGAAAATATAACCTTACTTGAAAACAGGGGAGGGTTGGCAACAGGAAGGGCACTTGGATGCAGAAAATTTGCTTCAAGAAAATTCCATCCCACCCATGTGAACATGGAAAAATGGACAACGATGGACGATGATGATGACCAATTTACGGCTTTAGAAAAACCATATTATTGCTTGAACATCTTGAAAAATTTGTTAATCATTATTTTGTAATAAACAAGTATGATCTATAAAACATGACAAAACCAGTTTCCTCCACTTTTTTTCCTAAATTTTAAACTTTGAAATATTGTTTGTGTGTTCTTAACTTTCTATGCAGAGTATGCCAGCCATGTTTTACAAACTGTACCATTAATCCAGAGCCTTGAATCTTTCTGAGAGATATACAGGGTGGGCTAAAAGTCACACACCAAAACATTTTATTTATATTACGTTATTATTATTATTATTATTATTATTATTATAAAGGCAGCGAGCTGGCAGAGTCGTTAGCATGCCGGAAAAAATGCTTGGCAGCATTTTTTCCAACTTTACATTCTGAGTTCAAATGCTGCCGGGGTCGACTTTGCCTTTCATCCTTTCGGGGTCGATAAAATAAGTACCTGTTGACTACTGGGGTCGATTGAATCGACTATTCCCATCCCCCAAAAATTTCAGGCCTTGTGCCTAGTATAGAAAGGATTATTATTATTATTATAAAGGCGGCGAGCTGGCAGAATTGTTAGCATGCCGGGCAAAATGTTTAGTGACATTTAGTCCGTCTCTACATTCTGAGTTCAAGTTCCGCCGGGGTCGACTTTGCCTTTCATCCTTCCAGGGTCGATAAAATAAGTACCAGTTTAACATTGGGGTCAATGTAATCGACTAAACCCCTCCCCCAAATTTCAGACCTTGTGTCCATAATAGAAAGAATTATTATTCATTTTGTTCATCATGTACAAGTACGTCTTTATTCACCATCATTTTATTTATTTTGTTCAGTTTTAGAAAAATTGAAGCATGTCTTTGACAATTCTGGAGATATTGAACTTATTTTGTGCAAGACTTTTGGACCACCTTGTATTTCTTTTAATTATTGTTGTTAAAGGCGGCGAGCTGGCAGAGTCGTTACCGCGCCGGGAGAAATGCTTAGTGGCAATTTTTCTGATTTTATGTTCTGAGTTCAAATGCCGCCGGGGTCGATAAAGTGAGTACCAGTTACGAACTGGGGTCGATAATATCGACTACTCCCCTCCCCCAAAATTCCAGGCCTTCGTGCCCAGTATAGAATGGAATTATTGTTGTTACTGTTTAGTCTCCATGTTCAGTCCTAATTAAGCAAACATAAAATGAAAGACCACCTCATTTTCTCAAGGTTATGCTTGGTAGAATTGCATTATATAATGTGTTCAGGTCTTATTTTGGACAGTAAAATGTGATCTGAGGGAGGCTTTACTGCTATTTCTAGCAAATTGAAATAGTATGTAGAGTTGGTTCATATCCCTGTGGAACATATTGGCAGCTTTATCACTTTCATATTCAATTCACAACCAAATTTGTCACCAACGTTGGATTTTTAAATAAGTCATTAAATATTAGATGTCTAGGAGTTATAATGATGATGATGATGATGATGGCGACGACGAAGACAACAACGATGATAACGACGACGACGATAGTGATGATGATGATGATTATGTACAGCCAGTGGACATTAACTCTAAGAATGTGTTGGAATCTAAACTTTCAAAAACTCATCTTCCGCAATTTATTCACTCTTTATTTCGAAAATACTTTTTTCTTTTTTTAAATAAAAAGTCTAATGACGGCAGTGATAGAACCGTTCTCTCCCATAATTCCCCCACCCAACCTTGCCTAGACATTAGTTTGGCAAGAGTTAAGTTTCTTGATCTCACTAAGTCTCGTCGGCTTCGTCAAGTCTCGTCCACTTCGCAGCTCGCTCCAGAGAAGCACATTTCTGTGAATATCGTCTCTTCTACATCGGTCCATTAGTCGCCAGGTTGGTTTTTATTGTTTATACTTGTGTCTTAGTAACTATTTATTTCACATCATCCTATGATTTACTTTACGACTAGACCATAAAAGATTTTAATGTCCAATGTAAAAAGTGGACACGTGAGAAGGTTGTTGTGTCCTCAAGGTTAACGTAAGGTCGCTTTTCTCTTCATTCAACAAATATAGCAACGACCACAACTTCTAAACTTCTTTTTGTATGAAATAATTTTTGAAGAAAATTATACAACAATTAACTCTTTCTAGTAAATTTTCTATCATTCTCACTCGAACCTCCTCCTCATCGAACCGTTTTAAGGTTCCTTTCTCAACCACTTTATTCTTCAATTGTCTTATAGATAGATATTTATTCAATAAAGTAAGTTATGTTCTCTAATGATATCTTTCGTTTTGTAAATCCCACTAAAAGTTTAATAATTTTATTCCTTTGTCTTCCCGCTTCTTCTCTTTCTCAATGTGTTAACACGCGTAGTTCAGTATGATATAGTTTCCACTTGAAATGGATAAATTATATCATTTTCATCCTTAAAAAAATTGAATCAGCATTTCAGATTTTCAAAAATGAAACAGTAAAATTCTGGATGATTTCATTATTGAATTATTTTTCTCGAGTATTATGCAATAGAACCAACATATCTCACAGGAGTGCAGATTAAGGCCCCTTTTCTTCTGTCACTATTAATATATTGATTAGCAGTGACTGGTAAATGCATCATCACCTGTCAAGGGTCCAACCAACTGTATAGGTGTGTTGTGACAAAGGTGTGTTCGTTCGGTACAGTTGGCTTACGTGATGCATCCGTTTATAATTGACCTTTATACGCTCATAACCTAGTCAGTTGCAGTCAGTCAATACACACGGGTTACTATTGTTATATTTATTTCTTCCTGTTTAATAATACTCTTACATAATTATGGCTTTCTATATCGTCAACAATATTTGATCTCGACATCAACTTCGTATACGACAGTTCATTTTTTTCTTCTCTTTTAATTGACAGCTTTCATACAGTCGTGGCTTACAGTTCATACACGGCGTTAGTTTTAATTTGAATGAAATTTTTTTTTTTTTTTAAATTGGGCGGACGTCGGGAATGAGGAAGCACCAACAATTGGAATTTCTCGGTTTTGACAGATTTATCGCAATTTTTATTTTGCTAAGAGCATTTCCAAGGGTACTGTGAAAAAAAAATCTGAGAAATCTCCCTGAAAATGAGAAGGGGGGAGGGGGTTAAAAAAAATTTTTCTTCAAATATTTTTGGCTAAAACGATAGTCCAGAGCATTTCTAAGGGCAGAATGAAAAAAAAATTCTGAAACATCCCCCTCAAAACGGAGCGATTATTGGTGCTTTCTGACTCCGACGTGTATATAGTTTAATAATTTCTTTTGTTTGCCACAAGGACGTCGGATGAAAGGGATATTACAAAAACAAGTTACGTGTAGCGTGGGAGGTTACCAAAAAAATGAGTGAGAAGGAATAAAAAAACGATAGTCTATATATACTTTGTGAGAAGAGCAGGTAGCAGTGTCTGACTCTTGCAGGGCATTGTACTCTGCCGAGATTGATACCATTACTGTTCGAATTGATAACTGCAGGAAAGAAATGTATACGAGATAGAAATTTCAGATTGAATTAATTCTGAGAGAGAAGGATTGACCATGCATTTTATGCAATATCACCTTGAAGATGAGAGACACTTGTGGTCTGGCAATGTCTTTCTAAACCAGGTGTATGTGCATTCGCTCAGTCCAGTATGTTTCAAAACTGATGTGCACTGGTTCAAATTGTAGACGATTATACACAAATACTATTTATAATCCTGGAAATGTCCTTTATACTTAACCTTGTCTTAGAAGAAAAAACAACAACACAAAAACAGACTTCTATGAATACAAGGTTTTAATTTTTCTTATGAATGTCGGTGAACCAGATTCAGTACTGCCTTTTGGACTGCCCTTCAGATGCAGCCTTTTGAACTGACTGCCCTTCAGATGCAGCCTTTTGGACAAACTTAATCTGCATTCCTAATTTTTCCTTTCAAAAGGAAAACTAGGAATCTCGCCTTTTTTTTTTTTCAGGGTATGCATTCAGAACAAGATTATTCAGTGTCGTTTATTAAAAAACGGTATCGTGAGGGAGATTTGGCTGCTATTTCTAGCAATTCAGCGGTTACAAAGCTATTCTTCGTTGTTCTTAATGACTTCCTGTTGTAGGGTGATTCTGGTAAAAACTCACACTTTCAGTGACAATGGTAATTCTTAAGACTAATACACGAACTGAGTGAGTCATTCATCTTCGACTTTATTCTTATTTTTATTTACCTTATCCTTCAACTGAAGGAAATTGTCAGCATTTAAGATGGGGAATGAATATTCAAGGATCAACATTTGATCCAGTTTTTAATCCATTAAGGGAGCTTCAGCGTAGCCACTCGAACTGCTAGAAATAACAGCCAAATTTCACTCCAGTCTTAAAGGGAAGAGACAAAGACCAAATGCTCAAAGCTAGAACATCTTTGATCATAAGGTCTGCTCAGTTGGAAGTGACTTGGGGTTAAACAACATCTAAGAAATAGTTTTCAAGTTGCTTGCCTCTTTCTCTTTAAATATTTTTAACCAGTTATCTGTTGTTTCTTTAGTCTTTTCTTATCTAACATCTGTTTGTATCTGGTTACTTACTATTTGTTTTCATTGAAAAGAAAGTGTAGGTCACCTTTACTCTTTGATGTTGGAAGTTTTTCTCTATATTTTTTACTTTCCTCATCACATATAAGTTTTCAGTTATTTTGCCATTTTAAAACTAAATAATGGTAATAGATATTCTGTGTTTTCATAGTTCCTGTTCTGTAAGTTTTCTAAAATAAATTCTTGGAGAGAAACTTTTACAAAAACCATATTAATATAGTGTGGTGATAAATTTTATGCCAAAACTGTTTCACTCTTGTCGTAAATGACCTTTTAGAAGGCATTATCAGCAGAAATATCTTCTTATAAATGTAGGAGTGATATGATGGCTGAATGGATACTGTAAAGGCTTACTTGGTTGTAAGTGTGAATTCAAATATACTGAAAGCATTTTATTGTATTGCAGGGCAGACAGAATACTTTATTCTCATTCCACCTAGTTGTTAGGAACATCTAAGGAATTTACCTGCGATAAACTGGCAACTCATTCAGGAGATCATCATTTAACGTCTGTTTTCCATGCTGGCATGGAAAACAGACGTTCCATGGGTTAGACAGTTTGACTGGAAACTGGCAAGCTGGGGAGCTGCACTAGAATCCAGTCTATTTTTGGCTTGGTTGCTACAGCTGGGTGCACTTCCTAACGCCAACCACTCCAGAGAGTGTATCACCAGCAC